>JAQGBF010000193.1:0-10845 GCA_034698245.1 Schendyla nemorensis | reverse complement strand
CCCGAAATCGGCACGCGGACATGCGGTGCAGAGTCCTATTTTTTTTTTTTATTGGTTCGGAGGAGGATCGGAGTCGCCGCCGTTCGAGGTCTGCGGTGGAGGAGTGGAAGGAGGTTGTTGTTGTTTGCCGACGTCGGTAATAATCAAGGGATGTTGTTCCAGCTGCGAAAACAGCGCGGCCAGGGCTTCCACGCTGGTCTCGTCGTTTCCTTCTTCATCCGAATCACCACCGCCTTCCGGAACCAAAGCCTCGTCACGGACTTCATCCATCTTAGCCTTCAGATCGCGCAGTATCTCGACTTGCTTGCCGAGCATTTCGTAAAATTGCTTAGACGTCAACGTTATGGTTTTTTGGTCGAATTTTCTGCACAACTTGACTTCCGTCTCGGCGCCCCTGGGCTTGAGCACGTATATGTCGAGGGCCTTGGCGTTTATCAGGGTCTGGCAATCTTTGTCTGCCGCGGAAGGTGTGGAAAAACGGGCAATTTCTGACTTCACGACATGCCATCTCTTGCAGAAATCGATGAACGCTTCGGGATGCAAAGTAATGCCCAGTTTCGTCGCGTACAACTTGTTGTTTTCGTATTTACGGAAGGATCTCAGATGTACGTACAGACGCTGGTTGAACTTGGACCATTGCAGATAGATGTTATTTCCCAAATGATAGGTGCCGCTCGGGCATTCTTCTTCTGCTGCCGGTTGATCGAGCGGCGAGGGAGCGACGGGTCGTGAACAGGATGCCATTTAGAACTTTCGGATCGAACTACAATCCGATATAAAAAAAGTCTTTGAGTTTCTCTATATTTTTTTTAATCTCCTTACTTTACATCGAATTCGGTTTTTTAAAGATGAAAATCTGGTTTTACTACCTAGGGGGACAAAAAAAACAACGACCCTCTTTTACCGCTCTCTATAGATCCACCCGGGTAATAACGAGATAATAACATAAAGTTTTAATCTCTTCCGGGTACGAAGAGAGCCTCACCGCATCGAGTGAAGGTCACCTAATCAACACTAAGGCAAAGCCAACTTACGGCGTGCTATTTTCAAAGAGTGTATAGCAGAGAAGCCTACATGGAGTAAAAGTTAAACTAATTAGTTTCTTTTTAGATAAAGGTGAATTAAACGCGAGAGTTATTTATGAAACCTAAGCGTCTCTTTAACGCGGCAGATTTAAAACACGGCCCTATGTTTACGCTACATCCCTATTATGATAAGAAAACATTAAATGCAAACCTACTCACCACTTGATATTCCGAACAAAGTTGTAAGATAGCGTGGAAATGATAGGTAGAGTGGTTCTAATTCGCTCAAAGCCCGGGTATTTATACCGTTTATCGAATGGGAAAAAAATAGGAACGTGACAAGTTGTATGATTGCATAAACCACGCTGGAACATTCTTAATTTTTTTTTATCGCTATAGCAATGCAACTTTGAATAATTTATAAGGAAATAATCCGCTACTCTCCCGTTGTTTGCGAACAAAATCTGCCTTCTTACGCAATGAAAAAAAAACAGTGTTGCACGACTTTTGAGATTAAGAAAAAAATGACATTGAAATTTAGTCTGGTAAACAACCCGAGTTGTATTTAAAATCAGTTACATATTGCATAATGGACATGTTTTTTGCTCCATGTCTCGTAAACTAGGTTAAAAAAAAGCTCGCAACCTGTTTTTTTCCACACCTTGAACTTGAACTGATATTATTATGCAAAGAATAAACTCTTCTCGAGAAACTTCGATAGTAAAAGTAAAAAAAAAAAAAAACTAAACCCGGTAAAGAAGTCATCTTGAAATTACTACAGTCATTTTTTCTCTGAAGTTGGCAAAGTGCAGGTAGAAAGAATTTATCCTATTTTTTTTTCAAACTACTAATGTTTGATAATTTTTATATGGCTTAAAAGTTGAAAACAAATATTTCCAGTTCCACATAATGGAAAATTTGTTCGAAGAATTAAACGCCAGTCTGTTAGAATATAACAGAAGCGTTACGGAACGTAACCAGAATAAGAGCAGTACCATCCTACAATCCTTCCGTCAACGCTTACAAAAAACATTGGAAAGAGTTTTTGGGGATGGAGTGGTTACCGGAGTATTGCTCAAAGGGCCAGGCAACATATACGAGAAGAGATTGCTTTCATTCGAAAGTGATAAGCCGGAAGATGATAGACGGTGTATAATTTGTCAGGAGGTCATGCGAGTAAACGATGTAATAGGCATTCTCTGCAGATGCCAACATGCTAATTTTCACAGTTTCTGTGTGAAACGTTGGAGGCACGCACAAATCTCACAAAAACTTTTATTTACTTGCCCGGTATGTAGACAAGCGGCATGATAACAAACGCTAAAAAGAAGAAAGCAAAAGTAGGATTTTTTTTTTTAATAAGAGCGAAAGCATCGCTAGTGGAATGAATGTTAATAAGCGCGTTCTTTCTTCGCACTTTCATTGATTATATAACTGACTGTAACTCCTAGTTTCATTATGTAACCAACCTGTAGTTAAAACTTCGCGAGTTTTATTAAATATTCTCTCGGCACGCTGTTGTTGTTTTTTGTCTAGACGTAGAAAAAAAAAAGTCACGTTTATCCACGATATAAATAAGTCTAGGAGGATTTGCACAAACCACATTTTCTTTCAATCATGGGGAGCGAGAACGTTTATCATCAAGTTTACTTTCAAGAGACGGATTGGGAAAAGGGAGTTAACTGGAGCAGGGAGTATTTAATCCCACCGGGCTGGAAGCCCTATTTTGAAGCATTAGATGATTTATTTTTTAACACCGAGGCGAATTTCAGCGTCAAAGTTTGCAATAAGAAAATTCGCTTCCTGAGCATGCGGGAACAAAAGTTATTCTTCAAGGGCAAGACAGATGTAAACGACTTGATGTTGCTGTGCGGTGCACCATCACGCACCCGACAGTCATATATTTTCTATGGGTATATGAAACAACCCCTGTATGGACGGGAAGTCCTGGAGTTTTTGGGCCATGTCTTCAGCGAAGAGAACAGAGATGGCACTTTCGAGAAGTTACAAACAACGGACGACGAGAAAAATTTCATTATAGAACATTTGGAGGAAGCGAGTACTGTGATTGATTTACCGCCTCAATTCTGGATGGTAGGTAGTAGTATTTTTTATTGATTAGCGATGAGCGTACTTACGTGGTAATTTTGTTTACAGATCCTGAATCACTTTTTATTCACTACAGAAGAATTTATGGATTTCGGAGGGATCCGCGCGAGATTTGGAGACCCCCCCAGTTTTTAAAAAAAAAACACTACAATTTGCTTTGATATATTAATTCTTATATATGTATAAATTAACTATGGTGAAAGAGAATAAACTAATATATGTTACACAATTCTGTTTTAGTTTTTTTTTTTAAGCCAATTGTAATTTTAATAGCAATTTCTCTTGTTCTTTAGTGGTAGGTGGTTAGAGCAAAACTTTAAACTTTGTAAGAGATTGCAAATAGTAGGCCAAATTAAATTTACTCGGTATTAATATTTTATTTTAATAAAAAAAAGTAAAGGTTTACAAAAAATGGATAAGATATTTTTGCATTCGGATATAAGAACATTACATCAAAAGTTTGATTAGTGAATGGTGCCGTTGTACTTTAAAACTCTCCATTTGCTAGGCAAAGTTATAGGCATTGGCTTACTAGCAATACTAGTACCGGTTGTATTATTTTTGCCGAGAGAAGAGCCATTATTATTATTAGGTTTCACCATTTTCCATTTGCGCGGAAAGAGGATTGATTGAGTGGATGTTGTTGGCTTCTTAATAGTAGTTGCAACAGTTGTTGTCCTTGGATAAGTTTCTCGCTCTTCCGTCTCACCTAAAACGAACGAGAGTAAATTAGATCAAATCACATTTGCATTATAAATAGCATCCACAAACTTACGAGTAGAAAACAAATCCTGACATAAACTGTTACAATCGTTCAAGTTTTTAACCGTTGACAGTTTGGTTGACTGGCTGAGGGTATATTTTTCAGCTTTAATGTCAGTTAACAACACCGGAGAAGTAATTTTTTCATCTTTCAAAACCGTAGATTGGACACTTTCATTTCTGTCAATCAAATATGACAATGTCGTGAGGTTTGCGTCGAGGTTATCGGTGACATAGGTGCCATTAGCTACAAAGGTGTCATTAACATCATAGGTGTCATTGAAAATATCGCTAATTTCGCTCGCATCGGTGGTAAAAGCTAAAAAAAAAACAAGCAAAACCAGGTTAAATTCTCATCTTTGCTAAATTTCGCAGTTCAGCTTCCCAGCAACAAGCCACCTGTTGTTACCTTGAAATTAAAATATTACACAAATTGGATTTTAAAAGTGGCAGGTGGCTTCACTGGAAACTGACCAGTAAGTATGAGTTATATAATAAGACTATGAAATTTTGTAATCATTAACATAAGAGCTAATAGTAGCATATATGATATTAAAGTTGCATCAAGCAAAGACTAAACTAATATTCTAATATCAATGTCATTAAAAGTTGTTATATCACAATTACCAAAATTACTAATTGCGTAGTAAGAACCTTGTCTTTGACTGATGCATCTTTAAGAATTCCTTGTTTTAATTATATAACTAACCTGATTCAAACTGGCAATAAAAAAGACATCCAACACAAATTCCCAATATTATCACACTTACAGTTAAGATACACTAATAAAAGAGTAAAAATAAATAAACATTATTATCTAATGAAATTTTCATGTATTTCTATTATATACTTACTTTGGGAAAGAAGTCACATTTTCTAGAAAGGTGTGGCTCTTTTGAATCATTATTATCTGGCATGTCATCAATTGTTACTTCATCACCACGAGTTACAGTGTAAGAAGGCACTAAAATATTAAAATTTATATCAATTTAAAGGCCAAAATATACAAATACACGTAGACAAATATATCATAACTTACTTTTAAATGAAGATGAACTGAATTGCAAATGTCTACTTATACAATAATACAAATAGCATGTGACACTGAGTTAAAGAAAATGTATAGGTGCAAAGGTGAACTGAACCATTAAAGCTAATAAAGCTGCCCATCAATTCATGTCATATGCGTAGGTAAAGTTTCAGCTTGCTATATAACTAATTCTCAAACCAATTCTTCCTAATATTTTGTTATCTTGTGGCTTTACTCTAAACTTTCTTACATCAAAACATGCATGCATCCATCACATCCTGCCAAATTTCTGTTTTCTTGAAACATTATTTTAAACTCTTTTGCATCATTTAATTTGCTAGATGCTACAAATATCTTCAAAGGACAGAAAAAAAATGTCTTACAGCGAAATCTACAAGTTATTATAGGACACCTATTCAGTGGCAACAAATAATATATATTTACTAGGCAAAACCAACTCTTATATGTTTTTTCTAGCTTCTCTACATTGCATGAGCAATGTGAGATGTAAACAAGTAATGGCCGCTGCATTTAGCACCAATCAGAAGAGAATAGGAGGAGCCTAGGTGATAAAATCCCAGACTTGCAGGCGCCGGCTATGTTTTCACATTTCTCCTTGAATATGCAGCAGGAATATTTCAGCAAAAAAGATTAAACTATTTTTCAAACACCATATTCTTTTTTCTCTTTTGCATCATTTAGTTTGCTTACTAGATTAAAGTTCCTATCCAGCTTCAAATCAACTCGGCAAAGGTGACAATAACAATTGCTAACAGCGCCATCTATAATGTTTCGGATCATGAAAATGGTTAATAGCACTTCAAATTGAGAAATATTTTGTATTTTCGAATTTTTCACTAGTTTTATTAGGGACAAATGAAATACAATTTTGAGAAAAAAAAATCTAGAATATATATGCTACAAACCATTTTCATAAACCGAAGCGTCATCAATAATGCTGTCAGATGGCGCTAACAGTCAATGCGCCAACATTTTGAAGGAAATAATCCCGTACGCGTGTTTTCGTTAGCGTCGAGCGCTCGTTGTAATTTGTTCCTCGATCAACCCAGCAAGAAAACGACTCATGGCTTCCGGAGGAAAAGAACACGATCACGGAAGTAATCTGATAAAAAGTGCTTCTTCTTCTTTACCCCCGACAAAAAAAAAAAACCCCAAAAGCATACACTGATCATTCAGGCAACCGACTCAAGCATGAGAAAGATAACGGCCGCCGCTAAGCGCATGCATCCCACCGAACATATCCCGCCGCTATCACCGCCGCATCGGTAACAATGCCATCAAAACCGATTTCACGTCCCGTCCTCTCCCCCGAAATCGCCACGCTAAGTCACGTTTTTCAAGGTGAATATCACCATGGGGAAGCGAGGAGGTTTCGGGGGAGAGGAGAGGAAATATTGCCTCGATCAGCTGTTGTTGTCCGCGGTGTCGGAGAGTCGGGGGAAAAGGCTTAACCCGGGCCGCCGTTTGCTTGTTTATCGCAGTTGAAAGAGCGTTGCCTGGGTAACTGGCTTTTCTGCGGACGGTGGATTTGGAGGGCAGTAATTTTATTTCAGGGGCTTGTCTCGGGTTGGGGGTTTGTTTTGAGAGTGTATGGAAATGGAATATTGTGTTTACGAAACTTTATGCTGTCTCCTATGGTCTTAGTTGTCACCTATGACGTGAAACTCCATTATTATTATAGGCAAACTAAATGATGCGTAAGTTTATTTCAGGGACTTGTTTCGGGTTGGGGGTTTGTTTTGAGGGTGTATGGAAATGGAATATTGTGTTTACGAAACTTTATGCTGTCTCCTATAGTCTTAGTTGTCACCTATGACGTGAAACTCCATTATTATTATAGGCAAACTAAATAATGCAAAAGAGAAAGAATATGATGTTTGAAAAATAGTTTAATCTTTTTTTTTTGCTGAAATATTCCTGCTGCATATTCAAGGAGAAATGTTAAAACATAGCCGGCGCCTGCAAGTCTGGGATTTTGTCACCTAGGCTCCTCCTATTCACTTCTGATTGGTGCTAAATGCATCGGCCATTACTTGTTTACATCTCTCATGCTCATGCAGCGCAGAGAAGCTAGAAAAAACATATAAGAGTTGGTTTTAGCAAGTAAATATAGGCTAGTAGTTCAGTTGGTTGGGCACTTCCTCTGAATTTTTTTTTTTATTACGATATTTAAAGAAACTATTTCTGTTGGTATTATTTTTACAGAAACATCTAGTTACAAAGAAAGTATTGATGGCAGTGAGGAATCAGACGAAGAAAATGGAAAAAAAAAATCATCTAAGCAGACAACATACGAACCAACCCCCTATACTAAATCTGGAAAATTAACAAGAAAAATAACGAAATCTATGACAGCAGAAGAAAGAGAGTGAGATAAAAATTAAACAATTTAAATTAACATGTTCTAATATTTTAATCAAATTCTAATATAGATCTAAAGGTTATGGCGACATATTAACAGTATTCCGTAAACCACGCAAAAATGAAACGGTGAAAAAAAAAAATGGAAACTACGAATCTTTGCCATCGAGTAGCACACCTAACTCAAAAGAAAATCAACAATTTCAAGCACCTGATAAACCTGTACTACTAGTCAGTTTTGACAATCTTCTATGTAATGTCAGGTATAATTCCGGCTGTTACAAACAGAAGTTGTATTTATCTAAGCAATTATTATTCAAATTTAATCTTATTTTGCAGTGATATACAAAATGATAGCATAGAATCGGAGGACGTGATAGAAACAACAGTAGTAGATATAGAACTTAAATCTCACTGCAAGCAGTCAGAAAAAAACGAAATCGAACCGGATGATGATCCACAGCTGAAACAAGATATATCTAAAGCTGACAGCAAAAACCAACAAAATGATTCCTCATCCAGTGATAAACAATCAGATGATTCTTCAAGAGCAAAACTACTAACAACCTTGAAACTATTCAAGAAGTCAAAGAAAGTAAAAACAGGTAAAAAAAAAAACTTTTTTTTTACTATTAAAGCTATAATAAAAACTTTTTTCTACAGCTAAAATTTGCTTTTTTTTACTTTTGCTTTTCGTGATAATTGCATTGCTAATCAGCTTAATTTTTTTTGTATCAAATGCAAACAAAGGAGCAGGTAAACTCATATAATTTAATTTATTGTAAAAAGAATTAATAAATTTTGGATTTTTCAGACTCCCCAACCATGGCAAATGAAACTAAACTTTCAAATAGTAGTAACAATAGCAACAGTAACACATCACAATTTTTTTTGGAAGCGGAAAAATTTACACTCCAGAAAAAAATAGGTAAAATATAAACTTTATTTTAAGATATTTTCTGTAACATATTTTGTGTATTTTCAGAAGAATTTCCAGAAAAGTCAAATGAAACTGAACAGGTTTTCAGTTTCAGCAATACATCTCATTTCAAGTTTAAAGGAGAGAAAATAAATTTGACAACATTTCAGAAAAAAATAGGTAAAATTTTATTAACTTTTTTAAACAAAATATATTTGGATTAAAAATACAAATATATACATTTTACAAATTATAGATGCTGCTAGATGGAAACCAGTAGTTAATTATAAAAAGAAGATAAACAAATCATCTGATTAATTGTTAATGTAAAAAAAAAAATTTCAAATGTACAACTATATTATTTTTTCACTAACCTTGTACAAACAAATTAATTAGCATTATTAAACAAACAAAATAAAAAAAAAATACATTAGTTCAGTTAAAATCTTTAGCTTTATTCACCGTTTATACAAGCATGCTTAGTTTAACAAGTTAAATAACATTTCCTACAAACTGCCATATATTTTTCTGCTCCACCAATTATTTCTACTTCTGTATCCGAACTTAATCTCTTAGAAAAAGATGCATTGGAATAACAATTACTGCAAACTGCATTTAATTTAAGGATAACTTCTGACTTTGGTATTAACTTTAATATTTGCCCAAATGGTTCTCGTTGGTATGTCCCATCCAGTGCAGCAACTATTAATATTTTTCCATTGTTCGCAGCGTTGTCGCAAAACTCCACAATATCTTCGAAAAATTGCGCTTCATCAATACCAATTACATCGAATGCTATAGCCACCTGCTTGAGCACAACAGATTATTATTCAAAAAGTGAGTTTCATCTATAAGACCTGCAGCAATATTAAATCTCTTTTGCATCATTCGATTTGGGTAGATACAACAAATAGATTTCCGTAAACATGATATGTTTTTTTTTTTTGCTAGATATATCTAAGTGGCGTTAAAATTAACACTATAATATTGCTGTGGGCCTGTAAAAAAAAAACTGAATTACCTGCTTGATATCTTGTAACTTTAAAGTTGATAGGGCGGATATAGTTTGTGAATCATGAGTTGCAATGTTGTCAGTTACATCGTATCGATTATCCTTCGCGTACTTAATCACAACACATTTAAATTTAGCGATTTCATATCTTTTGATTCGTCTGATTAACTCTGTCGTTTTTCCGGAGAACATTGGTCCGATAATAAGTTGAATTTGACCTCGTCTATTTTCACTCTCGTCCATCGCATCGAGAGAAAAGAAATTTCTCTTTCGGTATGAACTCAACAGAGAATTTCTTTAGAGTAAAAATTGGCTTGTACATAAGCAATGATTATTATATAATGCTTCTATGAAACAAACATTTCTCTTTTACATTTTATTCATGTACAAGAGCAAGTTTGAAGGTTACATAAAAACTAAAATAGTTCTTATGCAATTCCATATTTTCTTAGAAATACTTCAGCTATGTGAGTGTACTAAGGTGGAACTCAACTTTAATAGATATCAAAGAAGAGCGACAGGTTTTTCTAGACAGAAAAAAAATGACCTTGCGGTTTAGGAAGTTGCTTGTGCAAGCTAGATGTTACATTTATTAAAGTTGAGATCCTACCTTTGCGTGATAGGTGGAAGTTCGTGTGATAATTTCTTATTTGTCTCGTTATCCTCGTGCGCGAAACATGGTCGATGTATTGCTTCCTCTAACTTATTACCAAGTTAGTTTTATCGAAAATAATCGAGCCAAACACGAAAGCTGGACTCGTGAATATCTCGTTCCGAAAAAATGGAAGAACTTTTATCTATGTTTGGATAAGTTTATGTGCGCTTCGAAGCATTGTTTGACCGTTCACGTGAATCCTCTAAAAATTCGATTTACCACTTCGCGAGAAGAAAAACAATTCTTTCGCGCTAAGCAAAACATACAGTACAGATGTAACTTTTCGAAGGAACCGTATCGTTTTTGCGGATACATGACTTATCCGTTATATGATGACGTGTTTTTGGATTACTTGAAAGAGTTTTTTAACGATGAAACAAGATCTTTTATTCTCAAAGCCATGCCTTCCGAAGAAGCTGACGATTTGATTCGCGCTATAACCAAAGCTGAATCTGCAGCGGCGCTCGAAGATTCTGTATTGATTCGTGTCAGCGATCACCTGTTTTTTTTTGATGACAGTTTCGATTGTGATCAATTTTATGATACTTTCGGTGAATCTACTTAAACGATTTGCTCGATTATGATTTGTATTTTAAAGCTGAATAAACTTACGTGATGTTAAACATATATAAACGTTTCCTCGATCGCTTTCTTTCAAAAAGTCTTCGTCGAGGACCAAGTTACGACGATGTTTTCTGGTTGTAACCCGTTGCATAACGATATGCTTCTTGCTCGTTTGAAAACATTCGTTAATTGGCCTAAACGCTATGTTTCATCGTACGCTTTGGCTCGAGCGGGTTTCGTTTACGTCGGTGAGTTCGATGTCACCGAATGCGTGTATTGTAAGGGGCGTATTCGTGATTGGAGCATAAAGGATAAACCGTATTTCCTGCATTACAAGTAATTCGTTTTAACGATATAGTACGTATGCCTGGAAGAATAACGTTTGTT
>JAQGBF010000192.1:0-10846 GCA_034698245.1 Schendyla nemorensis | reverse complement strand
ATTGTATTGTTATCAATTTCAGTTTGATATTCTAGTTTGAAGGGTTTATGGGGTTCGGACGTACAAAGTTTGGAGCGTTATCGACTATGCATGCGAAGTTGATTCTGAGGGCTTTTTTCATTTATTACACATATTCTATTAAGCAAGTTATAAAAATACAAGCAAAATTTTGTGAATACATTCAATGGGGCATCTGCATCGGTTTGACGTTACTTCGATTGTTGTGGCACCACTGCTCAACAATGGAAATTCCACCACTGGGCAAGTGGTACCACAACAATCGGAGTATTGTCAAAACCGATGCAGTTGCCCCATTGAAAAACATTCAATTTCAGCTCAAAAAATCGCTACACCAAAATGCAACTTGCACCGGAATTAATTCTGCGCTCAAATGCAATAATTTGGCAGCACATAAACGTAACATGTTTATATGCTACTTGCTATTATCGTAACACTTCGTTTCCATAGTGTAAGAAATTGAGGACTCAATTATAGACATTGTGCAATAAAAAGCAAAGTCAATTGCAAAGTCCTCCTGAAAGTTGAGTTGGCTTCATTGCATTGAGGAAAGCCTTTGCAGTGAAGCCAACCAAAAAAAGCACACCACTATATTGACCACAGTTTTTAGCTTTTCACTTTTCAGCAAGAATTTCTGTATTCGCCCAGACGTATTTCGCCTTCATCAGGAATTTCGGTAATCGCCCAGAGGTAATCAAGAGTTGTTTAGAGTTAATCAAGAAATCCATTATTCCAGAATACATCAGGAATTCTCAGAGTTCGTTAAATATCGATAACCAGGACAGGAGATAGTTCTTCAGGTTCGTTAATATTGAACCTCAAGAATACAGAATTTTTTAAATTCCTTAATCAATGGCAAAAAGTTGAAGACACTTGGTAATACAAAAGGGCAGGGTTTGACCCCTTGCAGATGGACAATATTTGCCCTACTCTCTGGTCTCTGTGTACATACGTCCGCCACACCCGAACGTCCCGGCGCCCAATTGGCCCAGCACCCTCACATCCCAAAGCCCTAACGGCGGCGCTCTAATATCCGACGCCCTAATGTCCAGGCATGCAAAATACTATTGTTATAACGAATTTTACGATATAACGGACTGATTTCCCTCCCTTTCCGATTCGTTATAATGACTTTACATGCACCTCCAACCATTCATTTTATAAGCTTCTGACAACCCTTCAAACTAGAATATCAAACTGAAATTGATAACAATACAATAACAATACAATAAAAAGATAAAAAAAAATTATCTCGTTATAACGAGAAATTTTTTTTTTTTTTTTGAAAACTTATCTCGTTATAACGAGATAATATGTCGTTATAACGAGATACTATCTCGTTATAACGAGATACTATCTCGTTATAACGAGATATATATATTTTTTTTTAGTGGCCCTTCAGGGCCACCGTACATTTATCATGCTCTAATTAAAATATTTGTTGTGCGATAAATGTTCTGTTGTGACAGTTGAATATTTTTTAGATTGCTGTATTTTTAAGTGGCTAGGATTCTGATTCATAGCCAGCATGCAACTGATTTCGGCTAAATGGTTAGTGATAATTGATTTAATTTATGATAGTTCATTTATTTTGTGTGTGTGTTATTTTTTAACTTCGACTTTTTTGCTTTTAATCTTTGGTAAGCATAATTAAAGTTTGCTTGTCAAAGAAATGTGCAGAACTTCCAAGACGGAAAGCTAGTGACACTTGTGGAAATAGAAATCAAGAACTAAAACTAAATCTCTGCAAAAACAACCATTTTGGAATTTCTCAGTGGGTTAGAATTATATTTTTATCCCACTGGAATTTCAATGAAACTGACATGCAAATTACTAAGGTCAAAATCATTCAACGGCGATGGAAAAGGCTGATGAACTGACTATATTTGGGCTCTCAACCCACTCAACACAAATCCCTGGCATCCACCCCAACCACCCAAGCGCCCTCTTTTATCGAATCTCTCCAACTTCAATCGAACAAACGAAATCCTTATCCTTCCCGAAAACAAAAACAATTATCCTCTTTCGGGCATTCGCTAAAATAGCGGACTATCAGAAAACGCAATTAGTAGACTCTGTTTTTGGCACGAAATCGCTTGAACTCGATTCATGTTTATTTTTACTCTCTGCCTGAAGGAGGAGCAGCAACTACATTAAGATGTCCCTCCTATGATTTTGGATTTTTTTTTTGTTGGCTCCAGCTGTAATTTTCTTCCTTAATTGCCGGTTGAAGTAAGTTGATTTTATGGTTTCGGTTTTCGATTGTTGGAAAGATGCGCGTTGATTGTTGGAAGTGTGTTTTTTTCATTGTTGGGGTTCGATTCGCTTGGGGTTGTGTGAAGTGTGTTTTGTGGTGGTGGATGCTGTGTTGAGGCTGATTATGTTTTGGGTGTAGTGGTTGGTTTATTGCATAGAGGGGAGTATAATGGAATTGATTTTAGGGGGAGCTTTTGTTTTGAGGTTTTTTTTTGGGTAATTAGTTTTAGTTTTCTTTGAAGCAGGGATTTGAGACTAATTGATGGTGATTGATAGTTGAATAGCATGTAACGACGCAATAAAAGTAACTGCAGAGATTGATTGAGAATGAGATTTGATTCTCTCATTGACAGTGTGGCTGCAAAACAATTGCATCTATTGTTGTGTATCTGAGAATTGTTTACCTGATGCATCATTTGGAGCAGTGTGCTATTTTCTGAAAATGAAATGTAGACATTCGCATGATAAACTCAACAAATTGAATACCTGATAAATGGGAATGTTAATAATCAGCAAAGTAATTTAGTATTTATTTCTATTGAGTATCTACTTCTGGTATAGGTTTGATTGCAAAATATTTGCTACTCCATTACACTGCTGAAGGCAATTGGAAATTACATTATGTAACATTTCTGCCTTAAAAAAAACCTAAAATAGTTTAAGATTTCATTTTTTTGGAGATATTCCCTGTTCTCACTTCACTGTACCCAATTTTAATATATTAATTTTAAGTAACCATTTTAGGTAACCATTAAATAGTTTTGGTAAATAATTTTAATGAATTGCTTTTAAAAAAGTTTATACACCTAAAATAAAACATACATAAACCAAAGCCTTTAAAAATAGTGCACAAGAGAAGTACTTTAAAAAAATCAATATCAAGGGTTTTATGTGGGGTAGAGATTTAAAAAAAAAAATTACTTTTTGAGCAAACCCCTATCAACTTCAAAAGGAGTGCATTAATTTGCTTGTACCAGTTTCAACGCCCACCAAGGAGAAAAATTAATTCAATTGGCTGACTATTTACAGCTATCTGTTAATACCCTGTCGACCCTTTAATTTTAATCAATTCTTCTGACCTATTCTAAAGTAGTAAAGTTAAGGAGACTGAGCGAGCATAAAGCGTTCTGCTTAACTTAATAAATGCACAGAAGGCCACTGGCGTTGCTAAGCAACCAAGACATTTCCCTGCCCAAGCATGTTTGCCATATGTGGAGTAAATGACAGGCGGTGAATACACTATTACGTCAAAAGGTTAATTTATTTTTAAACCTTGATGCGGTCAGCGAATAAATAGATACCTTGTTTTAATTTTTTTTTTTTCTTGGTAGGCCCTCCCATAGCATTACCCAAAGGTTGTCATGGCACCTTACAAGAAATCAAGGGAAGAAGGATGTTGCAGTGTGAACTGCTTGAAATATGTGCTTTTCATGTTCAATTTCATTTTTTTTGTAAGTATGGAATCCTTTGATCTTTTGCAAAAAACATTGCAGTATAAATAAACAGTGTCAGGTTATTTTTATGTTTAGAATTGTTGCACCTATTGTTTTTTATTGACTTAAAACTTTCAAAAATTTTACCTTTTTCTTATGAACTCATTAACAAACTTTTGAGCTTAAAAGAAAGTAAACTGCTAGTTTGCACTGGAGTAGACTAAATCCTACTGTGTAAAAATTCCAGTGCTACTGGCTCCGCTACCACTACCTAGTGCACTACCTCCGCGCTACTTTGTGCTATGTTAGGCTATTTTGCGCTACTGGTTTCCGCTACTGTTATAGGAAATCCTATAGTTTGTAGAAATTATGTAAAAAAAAATAGTTTAAAGTTTTAAGGTTTGCTTTATTAATTTCAAATACGTGGGGTAAACATTTATTTACTTCATTAGGTTTGTTAATTTCAAGTGTCACTGTGGACCTTGTAGGTCTCAAAATAGCTATTATATTTAGATATTGTTGAAAATTTTTATATTTGGGGTTTAAAATAAAATGATGGAAAAGGGTGAGTTGTGGTGATCTGAGAAATGTTTTGCATTCCTTTACAATAAATGAGCTAGTCAAGTATCGAGTTACATTTTATTTTTGCTTGTTTATTTTTCCAGTTGGCTGGCTGTGCAGTGTTGGGAGTTGGTATATGGACCATATTAGAGAAACATCATTACATCACTCTCCTGTCAACTGATACTTATGCTGTTATCACGTATTTCTTGATTGTGGCTGGGTGTCTCAGCATCATCATGAGCCTGTTCGGCTGTTTTGGTATTGTGAGAGAAAACAGGTGCATTCTATTATTTGTAAGTTTGCAGCGTTTAAACTTTTTTTTTGCGTGTCATGTTTCTCTAGTACTTTTCCAAACTAATAGAAAACACTTCTGCTGAAGGAACTTAACTAGTTTAAAATATTAAAGACAGTAATTCTTTGATAGGTTGACTCTAGTTTATAAATTTTTTAAGCAAATTTTGATAGTGAACTATGTAGTTTGCGACGTGATTATGCTAATTAGGAGCAATTATGAATTGCTAAATAACTCAGGTTCGCATTTCTAAATGCGTTGCAGATTTTGCGTAGTAATAATAATTATCTGTCATAATTATTGTGATCGTATAGTGTTTCTATTCGATATAAATAAAGCCTAGTTATATAAATAACTCTGATTGTTTTATTAATGTGTGACCACCTCCCTGTGATCAGTAGCTACCACTTAAAGCACGTACCAGACCTTAGCATGATTTCACGGGAATTTCATCCACTACATTATACTGAATGATATTCTCAGGTTTCCCTTCAAAGTCTCATTGCAAGCTCAAATCAAATCTGTTTGGCAAACCAAATTGCCTTCTATTATATCCAGAACAGATTTTCAAACGGATTCCGAAATCCTTCTAAGGACCAATGAGAAGCCAATGTTTTAATTGGCTTCCAAGAACGCAGATAGTCAACATCTGTTTACCTGTTAACTGGCCAAATCCAGCTTAACAACATCCTGGAAATAGTTTATAGTTTCAGATTGCAATGCGTTTGCAATCTTTAATAACTAACTATCTAAAAGTCTGCATATGAATTATGCTTTCATATAATAACAGCAGATTGCAATGTGATTGCAATCTCTTGCTATTTCACTAATTATGCTATACATAATAACTTATGCATAAATTACTCAGCCTATGGCATATACCGTCACAAGTTCCTTTTTTGAAAGTTTTCTTTTAAATTTCAGAAGAAATACAATTCAATTCGGATCTAATATTCGCTCTTCTAAATTGATTTCTTGAAATGTTTTAAAATTGTTTTTACACAAAAAACTTAAGATAGGAAAATACTTTTGGAACATTTTCACAAAGATTCTCTCTATTCTATTTGTCAGCTGATAAACCTTTTGGTTATTCTTTTAGTATACCTTTATGCTAATATTGATTTTTCTGATGGAGTTAGCTGCTGGAATAATGGCATATGTTTATAAAGATCTGGTAATTACAAATTGGCAAGTTGCACAATGGAACGTTGTGCTTGGATGTGTTGCATTTCGGCACCCATTTAATTTGCATCAACAAAATGGAGTTTAACGTCGCGGGTTACTGGGGTTATAGGCGACAACACTAAGTTCTTAAATCCCAACATTCCAATACTATAGACTTAGACCAACATATATGCCACTTTCACGTTCTTCAGAACACAGAAAAATGTGATCGACACTATGACCGGGTTCAAACCCGCATCTCGGGTTCAGAGGCAAGTGGCCAACCAACTGAACCACCAATGCCGGCTTTAATTTGCATGCATTTATTATTTTATGGGTTGCATTTGGGTGCTATATGGGTACAAGCAAGGGTGAGGGTCAGGTTTAGGGAAAGAACTTCATTGTGAAGTTTCGTGTTAGGTTATAGGCAAGAAAAGAAGCTATGCGGTGAAGCCAATGGGGATGCTTTCTGGTTAGTGTTAAAGCTATGCGGAGAAGCCAACAAGGTGCTTTCTAGTTAGTCTGAAAATTTAGGATAGGAAAGAAGAGAAGCTATACGGTGAAGCCAATAAGGGTGTTTTCTGGAACAAGGGCTAGGGTTAAGTTAGGGGAAGAATTTCATCAAGAAAATTTGGGTTAGGTTATACAAGAAGAATGCACCCAATTGCAACCCTGTGTGTCCAATAAATGCAACCAAAACTAATTACTGCACTTTTTTGTGTTAACGCGCCTCAATGCACTGCATATTCGCAGCATACCCAAATGCATTACGCATTATTGCAGCATCCCCAAATGCAACGCACCATCGTGCACACTGCCCATTAAAAATTTACTATTGATTACTATTAATCTCTCAATTTTTTTAATCATTGCAATTTATATTAGGTTTGGGATGAATTGAGGTCGAATATGAAGGAAACTTTCCTTGATAACTACAACCGAGACAAATCGAAAACGAAAGCAATTGACCAAATGCAGCAAGAGGTAATTATTACCCTAAATAATTATTATATTTTAAATTATTGAATGCTTAACTTTTTATAAACAATTTTCAATGTCTATTCTGTTTGTTAGTGCTGGTATCCTATATATTCTTTTGTAGGTATTGGATTATCTTTAAATAGTACATTTTGTTTTTAGTATAAATGCTGCGGTGCCTTGTATTATGATGACTGGTTAAAAGATGATGGTTGGAAAGCTAAACTAAGTGCCAATGGTGAAACAGCAATGAATCATAAGGTTCCAAAAAGCTGTTGCATCACAGTTCAAGAAAATTGTGCTTTTGAGACTCATCCATCCAACATCCATCGCAAGGTAAAACAAAAATTAATAATAACACTAGAGCAGTATTTTGCTAAAATTTTTGAATTTTAATTTGTTTTTAAATTTCTGATAGGGTTGCATGTACAGTTTTATTGAAACAAATCTAACGGATCACCTTTTTATTTTGGGAGCAGTTGGTGTTGGAATATCCTTAGTACAAGTAAGATTTTAATTTAAAAAGTAATTTGCAAATTGGTAAATCATTTGCAAATATTTTTCAGTCTTTCTGGATACTATCTTGCTGCCTATATTTAAAACTCAAAGATCTTGAATACGACTACTGATTTGTACTCATAATCGACAGTAGCATCAGATCTGAATATTATATATGAAATTCGTTTATGTGCGATAGTCATATGGACTTTTTTCTTGTTGTGCCTTTTAAGGAGATTTTTTTTTGTTATGTCAAAAGATTTTATTTACAATAACTATTTCTATGCAAGCTAGAAAGATGAATCTGAAATGCTTTTTTTGTTGTGAATTTTTGTATAGTTTTATTTTTTAAAAAACATCATTTTATTATATGAGATATGTATAAAACTAACTTATTTTTAAATTGTATACAATCTACAACTATATGGAGATGGAAAAAATAAATATTTAATTGCCATTTACTGGAACTCTGATGACATTTCTGTCATAGTGAATTCTCCGTGTTTAACATTTTCCAAGTGAGAAAGAAAGCGTTTATTTAGAGACCCTAGATTTACGATAACCCAACATACGCATAAAATAATACATCGGGTTACTATAATAGACCACCAGGTAGTGTGTTCATTAGAAGTAATCTGAAATATAGTAAATAAACAACAATAAATATATATAAAATGCAAAAAATTCAAGTAAAATCGCCAAATTTACTTTAGTAATTTATTACCTGCCATTTACCGTGATAAGTTGCATTTACTGTGTGATATTCTGCATATTTAATTTCAGTCGGAGTGATTACCAATGTTAAAATTAAAGCAATGCTGTATAATATTAGTAGCAAAGTCGATGAGAATTCTTTAAGTAAATGGTAAGACATAGTCATCTTTATTCGAAACAAGTCCCCATGATCCAAAACATCCATCAGACTGAGAACGAGGAGTACGAAAAAAGTTATCTGTAGCACAGGAGATATGCGGGAAAAATGATGGAAGAAATCGGGTAACGAATACCAAGGTTCACGTAAATAAAAAACCTGCAAATGCAAAAGGAACTGAAGGAGGTACGCCATAAGCGACTTATTAGTTGTTAGTGTTATTAAAATCAGAAGTAAATAACTTCTGTTAAAATGCATGCTCAGTATGTATGTATGAATTTTTTATTAGGAAAATTGCAGAACCCAAAACAAAAAATAGCAATTTAAAGAGCAACTTTGACGCTATAGGCACAGTGAAAAAACTCGTTAAGATATTAAATTACGATTTCTTTTCAAAAGAAAAAAATGCATCAAATTGTTAACTTCTCTAACAATGATGAACAGAATTTTATTTCAGAAATGCAAGTAATTTTTAAAGGAAAAAGTTATTTAAGACCGATCTAAATTGAGTTAACAAATGTAACCAATATTGAAGTGTCTGATTGCCTTCATAATACATATGTCAGGAAACCTGATATATTTTTTCTAGTAATTATCTTACAAAAGTTCTTTCAATGCCGTCTAATCTACACTACACTGCATGGCTTATGTTCATGTAAACACATGGGGTCACCTTTAATCCTGCAGCATTAAATTCCAAAAACATCCTTCTCAATAATGCTGCTTATGTTGCAAATCATAGTACGCTTGCATAAAAACAACCTTAAGAACAATCACTTGTGCTTGACAACTATTAAGTTATGCAGTGAAGCAAAGGAAGGGTTGCTTTTAGTTTGATTATTCTTATATTTGAACACTGGTATAAATTACTCAATGGGCAGCTGCATGAGGTATAGTTTGGAGTTTGGACAACACCAAATGCTGTTACGCCACTGTAATAACGGTGGAATTTCCATTGGTGAGCACATTCGTGCCACAGCATTTGGTGCTGTGGCAAAACTACAAACTTTAACCAAGTGTAGACAATAGAATTCATCTATCTACTCTTGCTTTGCCGGCACTGGTGGTTCAGTTGGTTGGCCACTTGCCTCCGAACCCCAGAGTGTAGGTTCAAACCCAGCCAGTGTTGGTCCGATTTTACTGTATTCAGAAACATGTGAAAGGGGCATAGCTTTGTTGGTCTGAGTATGTAGTATTGGAGTATGTAGTGTGATGTAAGAGCAGTGTGCTATTTTCTGAAAATAAAATGCAGACATTCGCACGATAAATTCAACAAATTGAATATTTGTTAAATGGGTGTTAATAAGCAGCAAAATAATTTAGTAATTATTTGTATTGAGTATTAAAAAAAAACACTTTCTATAACTGATGCAGCTGCCCTGTCTGTTGTCTTGAGTCGTAATTTTACCATAAGACATTGACATATTGCAATTCCAGCTAGTAATCCATGGCACAGCAAAAATGCACGATGAGTATGTCGCTGAACAAAAATAGCCAAATCCATTGCATTCATGGTTTTCCGATCAATTGGTTGAGTAATATCGAATACATCTCCACGGACCAAGTCCCTTTTCCTAATTTCTTTGAAACCGTCTGAAAATGTTTCATTAAACAATTTAGTTAACAAAATTATTTTGAAACCAAAACTGTCTCCTACGTGCAAGCTCAAGGAATATCTTGCTGTTCTCTTCGCTAGATTGTCCTCCCGCTGAAGCTGAAGGCACTGCGACAGCCTCGCCGATTACAATGTCATCCCGAAGAATTTCTAAATTTCTGACTAATTCTGGGTCTTGCTGAAATGCGTGTCTTGCTGGAGTTCTGCACAGAATCCAGACAAAACAAAGCTTTAACGGGAAAAATTGATAAAAAGCTATTGTAACATTGTAAGGCTCCATGTAGAATTTTAAAATTACCAGTAAGAATTAGTTAACCAGTCAAGTTTTGTTACAAATCAGGCATTTAAAAGTGTTTTGTTGACTTTTATGTGATAAGTATTTGCAGGCAGTTATTTTTGCTTTTACAAAGACTTAAGATTCCTGATTAGTCCAAATCTTTAATTCTTGTTATCATTTCAAATAATAACAAAAATATTCATAAAACTTTTTATATTATATAAAAACATAGTAATATATAAGTAAATTTCTTATCATAAATGTAAGCAAATGCACATACTCAGAATCAGCTTGGGGTAATTTAGTTTTCCTTCTTCTTTTCTTTTTTCCTGAACTACCTTCATCTTTTCTTGACTCTAAAATTCCCGAAATACTAGGAAGACTTTCCTTGTCCTTGGTGGCATTTTCTTCACTTTCCCTCATGACTTTCAGCAGTCTCTGGGTTTTTAGCCTTTAGAGGGGCCCTGAGTTATGTTTATAAAACGCCATGATCCTGTTGCTTAGCAACGGGATGGATTATGCAGGTGGCACCCCTGCATGAAAGGGAAATGAATCACGAACACAAAGCTTATACTCAGAGTCAATGATTGAAGAAATGGGCATTGTTGTAAGCATTGTTGCAACAATAGTAATAATGAAACCTATATTGTTGCAAAAATGCACATTTCATCAATCTTATCCTGACCGTGAGTTTAGAAACAACCAGCTTTCCATTGAAAAAAAATTTAAAATTTACAAGGATGAAAATAGAAAAAAAAATCTCTCAAGTGAAAAGCAGTTGTCCCATAATCGGCTTTGCTGCAATGAACAAGGCTCTACAGGGAAGTTTGCCAGCATCTCCAGAATTATTTCATGTACAGTGGAACCTCGATATAACAGA
>JAQGBF010000191.1:0-10850 GCA_034698245.1 Schendyla nemorensis | reverse complement strand
TATTTTGTAATCTTGTGGCTTAATTTTTAAACTCTTTTGCATCAATTGATTTGGCTTGTGGCAACAAATAGTTTTCTGTAAACATATTTAAAACTGGACAGCAAATACACAAAATATTAGGTTTTTGCTGGAGAGCTTAGCAAAAAATGTTACGCCTCAATACTGTTGCAAACTTTTCCTAATAAAGGTTAAATTAATTTATTTGGTTTGTTATTTTTCGCTAAATTTTAGCAAAGAATGTTACGCCTCCATACCAATTAAATAAAGTTAGTTTGTTATTTTTACAAATACATTATATACTATACTGCTTGAAACACCGTAAACTACCCTTGGAGGAAGTGTGGGAAATCTTCTTCAAAGATAATTAGAAATAACATACTAAAACCCGACCAAACACTTTTTCCGAAAGTAAAGGACATGTGTAACTTCAGCTTTTAACAATAATCAGCATTGTTCAGTCTTTAAATAAAACAATGCTGAATATTGTTGAAAGCTTACCATAAGTTACAGCCTTGTGGGAACCTTCTAACAATATTCAGCATTGTTCAATCCTTAAGTTAAACTATGTCAAATTTGTTAAAAGCTTAAGTTATGTCATAGTATGAACCTAGCCTAACTTTTAATTAAAAGTATTGTAGGGATTCTTTGTCTAGCCATTCAAATTTCTGTGGAACCTGATACAGCACCACCTATTTCTATGCTCAGTTTTCTCAGTTTTATCTTATTCAAGGTTGTGTAGTGAAGTCACTTGGGTCCCTTGAGTGACGCTGTATCAGGGTTTCATTGTAGCTTTATTTATGAAAAATCCTACAGTATTTTAAGGCAATTATCTATTTATTCTTAATTATAAAATATTTCTGTTTAAAAATATAAAAGTTGTATGCAAATATACAATATCAAATACAGTATAGCGTTTTCTGGTAGATTTTCAATAAACTAATGATTAAATACAATTAGTGCATAGAACTTAGTTCTTTTTATAAACTCAGAAATAATCAGGAACTGGTGCAGTTACAATGCGGATAAAATCCTCGTAGCGCACTGTACCATGAGGTGAAATATTGGCTTCACGAAATATTTTATCAACTGCAAAAGCAATAATTTAAAAGTTAAAACGAGAATAGTTAAAGCACTTAGTAAATTCCATATAATAGTTCATGATATGGCTACTAGTTAAAACTAAAGAATTATATTTAAATTAAAGTAAAGGGGACCCCAATCAATGCAGTCCTATCAAATGCAATGTGAAGTTTGGCTAAACCTGCTGTTAGTTACTTTGCAGATTACATTGTACACCTGCATGCAAACAAATGACACCCTGAATTTATTTTTTTATTGTTCAGTTTTTTGCTTGCAGGTGTACCCCAGTAAAAGAAATTGACAAAGTACAACATATTTTAGAAAACATTTTCCCGCTCTGATGAATATTTTTTAATTTAGTCTTGTGTATTTTAAATTTACATACCACGCTTCACTTTGTTCTGCTTATCGCTTTAAGTAACACACAGTTTTATTATAAAATAACGCAATATCACAAAAAATAAAACACAAATGTCAATGTTATTCCAATGGCAAGTCATGTATCTTTAAATTAAATTTACTAATCTATACAAATTTATTAATATCCTCTAAGGCCATTGTATACTTTATTCGATGGAGCTTGATCCAAAATTCTTTTTATATCTGAATTAAAAAAATAATATCCATGTCAAAAATGAATTCTCTTGAGTATTCCTTTATACTTACCACTTATCTCTTCTTCAGATAAATCTTTTTTAGGAAATTCGACATCGAATGTTATGTACAAAATGCCATATAAATTGTTGTTGTCATAATTTGGCATTCCTTCGCCTTTTTTCCTCATTCTAAGACCGGGCGATGTTACCTTATCTCTAGATATGGTAACCTAAATGCAAAGAGAACAAAAAATTATATATGCTAATTAATAACGTCAAACACTTTTATTAGGGAATTTGCGCAGCACTCTCTTATAGGTGCTCTATAATTTATAAAAGCCATTGTTTTTTATAAGTATAAAATATAAGGCAGCTATAAGAGCCGCTTCGCAAACTCCCTATTGTCTGTTTTAACTTATTTAGGATTTTAAACTCTTCTAACTGCAAGTTTAAAAAAAAGTTATTGAAAACTAAAGGTCATTTAATAATATGCAAATGTATAAAAAAGTCACTTAAAAATTCTGTTATGAAAAGTTAAAAAAAAGCTCGCCTAAACTTATTTTTTCAGCATGTATAATAAAATAATATAAAATGAACTTTGTTGTAATTGGCTTTGTATTGAGACTATGATGCAGAACCATCATCATTGAGACCAACGTGATTGAGACGTTCGACTTATCTGAACTCAAAAGTCTTTTCGTGATGAAAGTTTGCCTACGTTAACTTATAACTAACCTTGTGTTTATCCAAATGCTCTATTTCCATTTGGAAACCAGTTAATGCATCGGACAATGATATTGTCACATTGGTGTACAAATCATCTCCGCGCCTTTCAAACCTTGCATGTCTGTAATATTTAACATCAAAGCAGTTTAAAGTATTTAAAATATACATAAATATTCAGATTTTACTCTTACGGTAATGTCCGGATTTTAAAATGTAAATCTCCAGGTTCTCCATCAACATGTGGCTCTCCTGCAAGTAAATAATATGAACAAAACAGCTTAACAAGAAATTCAATTTAATTTGCAACCTTCTGCAACGAATCTATGCGTAGCTCCATCATGCATTCCAGGCTCTATTTCCACTTCCAGTACTTTTTCTTCACTGACTAGTCTCACATTTGGGCACTCATCGCAGACATTTTGTTGCATCATTTGAAAGCGACCAGGACCAAGTTGCCTCGTTACCATTTCTTGTCGGCAGTTGCATTTTCTTGTACCTTTTGCCGGTTTGATTGTCGGTTTATTCCGCACAACCTTACATTAATTTTGAAAATTAAACATTTTATTTCACAAATATTTCACTGGCAGAAGTAAATAAATAGTCGGAAGGGAAATATTTACCTCAACAAAATTACCAACATATAATTCTTCTAGTGAAACCCATATATCCATTACAATATCAGCTCCTCGAGGCGTTTCTCTGCCTTGTCCTTGATTACCAGTTTGAAAAAATCCGAAATCACCGAAAAAGCTGTAATTAAACGAAAAAAATTATCTTCTCTCCTAAGAAAAGTGATTTATTCTTGTTATTTAATAAATAAATAATATTTATCACTGATCCACTATTAAATGATGAATAATGAAGAGCATACTCGTACAATGAACCAAGCAGAAAAAAACCAAAACACCTGTGATGACCAAACAACGAGGCAGTTGTATCAGCAATAGTTTGCAGCTTTGCCCCAATACAAGTTGTTGCGGCACCACTGTGCTCAACTGTGAAAGATTGTTGCAACGGTGGAGGGGTTGTGCCAACTTTTCAAACTATGGCTGAAGCAGCTGCACCATCGGATGTGATTTTTTGGTTAGTTTAAATTGTAATTTCTCAAAATAGTCAGGCTATGTTATTTTGAGAAATTACATTGCAATAATATGTACCATATGCTCATATTTAATTAAAAAAGTATTAAAAACAATTTATTTTTACCTAGCAAAAGGATCACCTCCACCACCAAACCCTCCATCCTTTTTCAAGCACTCTTCTCCACATTTGTCATACATTTCTCTTTTCTCAGTATCTGACAGGACCTTAAGCAAACAAATATTCCAGGTTTTAACATCCCATCGTTTTTCTCAAAATACTTATATATTTTTACTCTAAAGATTCTACCTCGTACGCCGCTCCCAAATCCTGAAACTTATCCTGAGCATCTGGATCGTCTTGATTTTTGTCAGGATGTAGATCTTTTGCTAACCTTCTGTACGCCTTTTTTATTTGATTTGTTGTTGCACTACGGGAAACTCCTAATATTGCGTAAAAATCTCGTCTGTAAAAATAAATGTTTTTTAGACTATGATTAGTTTTAAAATAAAACGGAACAGATTTTATTTCATATTTAGGTTTTCATTAGCAAGGAAATGAGATCAGCAAGAGAAGTTTTTGCTGTCAAGAGAATTCAATCCTATATGCATATAACCTTATAAATACATTTCCTTTACCTAACAGGGATATGGAAAAATTTAGATATTTCAAACTAGACATTGATGCCCATGCATGAGATCCAGATCAGAAGTAAATAAACATTTATTTCTGATGATATGGTAGCAATTTCCAGCTTTCAATTAAAATATTTTTAGGAAGAAGCACCTGTCGTCCAATTTTAAATGACTCCTGCATTTTCTTTTATAATTATATACAATCTCGTTCTAATTTTTCACAAGCCAAGACAAATGTTAACAACATTTTCCCTAGACTTTCCAAACAAACTAATTTCACAAAATTCACATTCAATATCCTTTGAAAAATAAATTCTTCTGAAAAACTCATTATTTCCACAAAAAAAAATCAACGCCATCTATTAACAACATCAAAATTCAACCAAATTTCGACGTGCACTTGTGAGATTGGTCCAGATACTTCCTCCAATCCTTTCACATACCCACTGTTTCAAACACCCACAAAACACCACCTGGACATAAAATAAAAATTTTTTTCATTCGGTAACCCATATTAAATTTAAATGGTTAAGTACACGTGCGTTAAGTTTACACACATCATCAGCCGGAGCCGGCAACTTTGGATTTCTCGGGATTTTTAAGTGAAAGGATTGTAGTGAATTTAGCAGAAATAGGACATGAAGGAAGATTGGTTATACTTACGATGCAGACACGTATAGAATTATAAGAACTAATATGCAGTAAATAAATAGAAGCCGTAAAGAAGACATGACTTTGTATAGGAGATTGTGAGATTGTGGTGTTGAGCGGTAGAGGAAGAACGATGCGTAATGATGAGATCAGATTCGTTCTTCAGTTAGGTGGGAAAATGATTTTGGGTTCGGACGGTAGAGTGCGGTAGCGGATGGAGTTCGGTATGGCTCGAGTTGGCTTCGGCTCATTTCGGCCTGGGGGTACAGAACTTTGCCTCGAATTTGATGTGATGGGCATGCTCCTGTTTTCACTGCAGAACTTTTTCAATCCTTGTTAGTTTTCACTGTCTAAGGTCTGACAGGGCAAGGCAGCGTCCATGAAGTTGATATCATCCAAATTTGCTTTTTATTGCCACATAGTTTCTCCTACCCGAATTCCTAGTTCTTTATTTTAAGAAAATATGAAGGAAAAAAAAAAACTCCCTTTAAAGCTTTATTTCGTGAAGTTGGTTTAGCCAAAATAAAAATAAATATAAATTAAAACAAACTATTATTTACTAATGCTAAAACCTGTCAATTTATTGAGTTATTCATGGAAAAACTGTACTGTTATTTGCGGTTATGGAAAAGTTATACGGTAACTATTTATTCTTAAAAAAATGCAAGATTCCGCTTATAATTAATATATCAGTGAATGGGGAAAATTGGACTATAGGGCCCAACATACAATTTCTTCGTAATAGCTCTATAGGAGTCAAATAAACCGTTATCATTAAGGTTCCGCATTGTGCATTGGAAACTCAACTAAATGTTTTAAATAAACAAACAATCATAGCATCTGTCTTATTTAAAAATCTGCCCCAGTCTTTATTAGCATATACATATGTGCTTACCTCAATTGCAATACTCTTATAACAGAGTTTTTTATCTCCTCATTTCAACAGCAGACCATCAATATATAATCAAAAGTTATAGAAATTAACCTCAGAAATAAATGAAAAACCCCCATTTACTTCTGGTATTTAGACTGGATTACTTAAATAAAAGCTTTAATGTTTCATCTGTAGATGGGAGTAACGAACAATCAGTGGTTGTCTCAGCTGCTTGGTCTCATGTCTAGCTATAGCTGCATGTCTGAGACAAGTGCCACCCCGCCACAGAATATATTCTGAAGATAGGGATTCTCCATTCAATCCTGATTTGAAGTTTAAATAGGTGCAAGGTAGCTGTTATATTTATAGCGTGGAATCAATTGATTCTTTGTGCTTTTATGACATTTAAATTCCAAGTACATATAAGAGTTATAAGTTACAATCATCCATGACTCTAGTTAGTAAGCGAATTTGTGGTGAGGCTATTCAGATATTTGATTATCAAAGAAGAGAATTGCTAAAGGGGGAACTAATTTGCTCATGAAAGGTGAGATGATTCTAATGCTGGGGGTCAATTCATCAAAATTTGCACAGTTAGAGAATATTCTAATAGTATTAAGTGGCATTTTTGTGGGAAGAAAATGTGAAAGTATTGGTATTTTTTGGCAGACGAGATTAGGGAGAGATTCCGCTCATAATAATAAGGTTATTGCCCTACATAAAGCCCAGAAAGTAAAATTGGGTTGTGTTAACTTTACTCATGGGTTATTGAAGTTGCCATTTCAAAACTTCAAATCAATTGCAGATTTAAATTAGATGCAAATTTAATTTACATGATCTAATTTAAGATCGTTGAATAATTTATACGTATGTAAACTTAACTTGTATAGAAATAGCTCTTAATTTAATTTTACAGCGAATTTTGCCAATAAAGCGTTTTAGACTTTTATTAAAAGGCAGACTTGGCAATCCTAATGCAAAGTATTTTTTATGTTACCAGATTTGGCCATTAATTGCTAACTGGTATTACCAGTTAGCAATTAATGGCAAAAAAAAAATGGTTATATTTTCAGGCATATGTTAGCTTGCAATATCTTATAAAGTAGTTGAATATCTATCCACAGGCAGCTATTATTGCAACTGCGTTAAGGAGAGAAAAGAGGTCCAGTTATGGAAGTAATGCCGTATCCACATTTATAGAAACTCCAATTACAACAGAGCTTTGATCAGTCCCATTAGGTAGATAATAAAGTGGTTTCATAGTGAATCTCTGAATTGATTTATTGGATGCTGTGATTCCGAGGACGCTTATTACTTGTAAAAAATTTGATGATGTTATCGAAATAAATGGCGCTAAAAAGTACCTACTGGGTACCTATTGGGTACCTATATATCTATGTTTGGAAACTGGTAGCAAACTATAAGAAAAATCTTAATGTAAATCATAGATAAATTAAATGTTTACTATTATATTAGAATAAACTTACCAGAGCCGCAAATGTGAAATTTTATAAATAAATATTGAATTCGCAGTTAGCAAAAAAAAGGGAATTCACTCTTAATGCCAAGTACGAATTTTCAGCTGAGGCTACATGAGGTGAATTTTAAACCAAAAATTGAGTAGATCTCTTTCTAGATAGAATTCATCAATTACGTTTCCAACAGCCAACTAATACTTTACCCATATCTTGAAGTAAAGTTTATTTTAAAAGACTGAGTCAGCAATTCTAGGTTTCCAGCACTGTCTTTTTACACCTGCAAGCAAAAACAACAACAACAAAAAAACTTGTTAAGTCAGGAACCAAGCAGCATCTAAACTCAGTGTCAAGATAAGATTGAAGAAATGTACACTGTTGCAATCATTGTAGCAACAATTGTACTGACAAAACGAGAACATTATTGCAACAATATACCATATGCAATCATACATCTCAAATTATAGTTGTCTCAGAAACTTTATTAAAAGTATCGTACTTTTTTTAAAAGCACTGCGCTTATATGCTTCGGGAGGGAGCAGGGTAGCCAGGGGGCATGTACATTTCCGGGTTTGTAACTGGGTGGGATTTCTAATAATTTAAAGCTTGTTTGTGGGTGATATTACTTGTGGTGCTTCTATTTAGGATACTGTAATATGAGAAATCCCAAGTTACATTTTTTGTTTTAAGTATTTAAAGCCGACGTCTATGTCAGTTGTTCAGTTGCAGTCGCTAACAGACTTTTGCAATATAAGTTAAATGTTTCCAGCAGTACAGTTTGAATTGGAAAACCATAGCAATTTGTCAGTTGTAGAAGTTTATTCATGCAGTAAACATCTGTTATATACAGTATAGTTCTCTTCAAATGTTTTCTTTTATTTATTTAATTTCCTACAAAAGTCTCTCTCACTATACTAGTTCTCAGTTACAGAAGTCATTGGAACATAATCTTCGATATGGTTTACGAGGCACATTTATTATAGGGCATATAAATGGCATACAAATGCTATGTTTTATCCCCTAAAAAATTCCTGGAAATGACTAATTTTTTGGAAACGCCTAGAAGCGGTGCGCTGAGCAATCCCATATTGCTTGGCTCAGCACTTGCGCTTTTTGGTCTCAAATGTATAGATTATCCCTTTCATACAACAATGATTTGTCTGTTATTTGAGTACCCATAAAGCAAGTTTACTGTAACTTTCTTTCAAATCTTTTTAGAGCAAACAAAATAAAAACTTTATAGTATATAGTTTAAATATAATTAATGTAATGAAATGTATCGTCATAATCAAATAAAAAATAAAAATTATTAAACCGGAAATTCTGGGTTTTTTTTTCCTATCTTTTTATAACACTAAATTTTTAAAGCCATCTCCATGCATTTCTCCGCGCAATCTACTTCCTCTAAAAAAAATAAAAATAAAAATAAAAAAGCTTAACACCGCCACATTAATACAACGCACCATTATACTCCGCTACAAAATCAATACCGAAATAAAAACAACAAATTAACTGCTGACCATCCATCACTCCGTTTTTATTTTTAGATCACCCCCTTCCGCACACATACAAATACTTCTACCTTCGCATCTGCAAAGCCATTGCGGAGAAAACAAAAATTGGCAAGGTTTCCAAGGTGATTACTTTTTATTTCTCTCCTTCATCGCCCAAACTCGAATCAATCGATCGATCAATTAAAATCACCAATTTTCACCCCCCAAAAAAAACAATCAACCACTTAAAACCCCACTCGTCACCTAAAATTCCCCATCTCAAAAAAACGAAAAAATAATAATCAGCAAGAAGAGTAACGCACGAACTCTGTTGGTGGAACCTCGACCGGGGCCATGACGTCATTGCCGTAATGCTGGTGTTGCTGGTACATGCGCACGCGTGTGCAGGTTCCGAGGGTGGAAAAATGTTGGAACTCTATCCTGGCTAGTTTCGATTCCCTCCCGCCAATCCCCACCAAGAGAAGGAATAAAAAATTGCGCATTTAAAAGCGAGATAGCAATTTAAAGGAAAGTAGAATGACCAAAGACAGGTTGGTAGCGCTGCAAGCGGTAAGTGAACCGACACGTATATATACAATACTTAATATATTTTTGTCTCCCCCTCGAAAATCTCCCCTTCCTCTCACTCTTCCTCTCTCCCATTGACTAGCTTTTGGCACACGGCCCGCTCTATGTTGACTGCAATCGTGCACTGTGACCTTGGTCACTTCTGTGTAGCGCCGCATTTTGCACGGTACCGAGCACTGCATGGCTCGCGATCCGACTGCGCTTACCGTACCCTACGCGCCCGTGGCGTCCGCCGCGCAAATCGGCGGCTCGGGAACGTGTAAATTGCAAAATTGGCAGTCGCTACCGCATTGAAATCGACCGCCTTAATTCTTGCTCGCTGGCTTCCCTGCACGGCACGGAAGAGAAATGGGTTAAAGGATATTTGGGGTTTTTTTTATGTATTTCGGGGGAAGGATCCGGGTGGGTTTATGGATTTTTTTTTTTTAATTTTTGGCGTTTTGTGTCGTGCATTTCAAATCGTCCGCCATTAAATGACGTGTAGATAGGATAGGGGGAGTGGGAAGGAGAGGGAATGGTGTAGACAGGTGAGGAGACGCCCATAGGTGGAGGGTGGGGGAATGGATGGGAATGGAAGGGGTGAGGGGAGGAGGGGGTTAACGAGGAAAAACCTATTGCAGTTTGATTTTATGGTGGGGTTTTGAGGTAGTAATAAAAAAAAAGTCGAGGAAGCGAATTAAATATAGATGCTTAGGGTATTGTTAATGGGATCGTAATTTAGGGTTGAGGATGGTTGAGGTGAATAATAAATTCCTTTTGTGTCTTGCTGTGATGTGACTTGATAGCGGGTCTTATAACACGGTGGAGTTTATGTGGGAGACATGTGGCTCGTTGTAATTTAATTTTTGAAATTTTTGGAAATGTTTAGGGGATCGTTTATTTAAATTGTTAATTGTAATCGTAAAAATAGATAAATACGTATGTGTAAATGTGTCGGTTGAAAGATAAGTAATGAAGTATGATAAATACAATATGCTCACATACTGTAAATTTTCCCATGAGTAATAAATAAACTGAGGTTTTTCAACCCATACACGTAAAGCAGTAAAAAGTATAAACAAAAGACGGATGTTACAGTGTGCTAAAATTGTGTTCATTTGAAAATTATTCTGCAATTCTTTATCGAATACCGTAAATAATGTGAGACAAGAAATGTAATGGCTGGGGAATCTTAATGTAAGTGTTTTAACTGTATTGTTTTCTTTCATTTACTGACTAAAATCAGAAACACTAAATTATATTTCATATAACTATTCAAATTATAAAACCTATCTAATTACACACAAGCAAAGTGCAGCAATTTTAGCAATATAATAGGATGTAATAAGATAATAAGTAAAGAAAAGTCAACATCTAAATTTTGGTGTAATAAAATAATTGAATCAAAGTATTATTTAATGCATTTTACGAGGTTTTATTTTAAATAAACGATTATTTCTAACCTATAAAAATGAGATTATTAAAGCAAATAGAATCATGTAAGCCTTCAATGAGATTAAAAAAGAACAACACTCCTTTTCTCTACAAAATCTGTTCCCTATCTCTGTCTAAATGTAACGTAACTTTGTTGTAAATTTGTACACTTAGTCTGTATATGAAAATTAATCCTATGAATGAATAATTTTGCAGGTTTTAATAATAATGATGACATG
>JAQGBF010000190.1:0-10876 GCA_034698245.1 Schendyla nemorensis | reverse complement strand
ATTATGGCGTTTTTAAAGGGGCCAGTAAACTTGCGGTCAGAATTATACTTTGGTCGCAATTAATATTTGAAAATTGTGTTTGTTTCTGAATCCAAATAAATAATCTCTTGGTGTGATTGTTGTTATGTTGTGATTGTTTTACTTGAAGTCCGATCGATCAAATTGATCAACAAAGGCAGGCTAAGGTCAAGGTCACCGTGCCAGCAGTTCCATTTACACAAAAACACTTTTCACCATTGGTCAGTCAACAGGTCACATGCCTGGTTGATTAGCGAGCCACACCTGCTGCCCACCTGAGGTATGCAAACCTCAGACATAACAAAACAGCAATCAATGAAGGACACCTGACTTGTTAGTCAGCATATAGGAACGCCCGTTCGATCGATCCATACATTCCACCAGTCACTCGTTTAGGTGTACATCGTCCGGTTGATCGGGATCCACGTGCCATTCATCGGTACCTGGAACGCGGATTTGGACGCTAGGTGGAACCAATTAATGCTCAAATAAATAAATGCTTCGATTTGAATTTGAAACTGGCTTACCGGGAAAAGTTGTCTTATCGGTATCATCGCTGAATATGCATGGGAAAAATATAGAGGATAGAGGGTTACTAATGGTGGAAATATTTTGGGGAAAATATTTTCTAAAGATGTAATTTAGGATTGGGAAATGGGATTGGAATGCGTGGATTGGTATGCACAGGTGAGAATAAAGGATAGTAAGACGATAGACATTTTGAGATTTTTATTGCGGGCTGGTTACGTCATTTTAGTAAACATTTTGTTGTTTACTTCTCAAATGTCAAGAAAAAAATAATTCCATTGTTTTGTATTGATCGGCTTTTGCTTTGTAAAAAAAAAAAATTGATTAAGTTTTGCATTAGGGAGAAGTGCCAAAATTAATGATTCATGTTTTGTTATGTAACAGAAATTGATTTTGTGCAAGTTTTAAAGAGACAAATGCTTAATTTTGGCCATTTTTTATTTCCCATAATTTTTAAAATTTAATAAACAAAACTCTCGACTATCTCAATGCAAATCTTTTTCCTCAAAATTCACTCGGTCTAAACAACTGGAATTCTTTGAGGAAATAAAATATTGAGACATTCTCTGTACCGAGTAATAAATAATAAAATGAAGAAGAAGAAAAAAAAAACCAAAAAACCTACTAAGAAGAATTTCACAAGTTCTTCCAAGTGTTCCAACAAGTCAAGTTTGCATTGCATAAAGAACTCCCGAAAAATGCTTGGTTTATACATCGATCACCATGGCAACAGCCTCCCATTTGTTGATTCACGGCATCTTAGCTCTGATACGGCCGACCTTGACCGCACTGATTGAGTGGCTTCCACCTGCACTTGCTCTTGCAGCCAAAATACGACTCCCACGTACCACTTTGCTCACGTTCTTTTACATCATTAACACTACACGTTTTGATTAGGTAATTTTGAAAGTGAAAGCGCGCTTGAATTTTTATTTTGCAAACAGGGTAGTGTTATCAAGTTACCGTAAGGTTATAAAAGACGAAAGAAAGGAAGATAATGAATTTTTATTATTAAGTGCATTGAAATTTAGGCGCATTATAGTATAGGCTCCTATATAGGTGTACTTTATTATAGAGTCTATGGCACACGTTTTGATGCAGGCAAAGAGTGGTGAGGTACTTAGAAACGGACGATATTTTGCAAAAAATGCAAATGCAAATACTTTTAAATAATTTGGATAACTTTAAAATACATCCATAGGTACTTAAAAATTGCTCTTAAAAATAACAATTTATTGCACAAATTCCCAGTAGGATGACATCACACTTTTAAAAATATGTCAGTGCATATTTATTCCTGCAGATGATTTTTTGCACTGTCACTGATGTAATGGTGTGAAGCAAAACTTCCTTACTGCAACCTAATATACCTCTATATACCAGTATACACGTCTGCAATGCAAAATAAAATGCTTTTAATACATAATATAACTTAATCCAATACCTGATTCATTAATTGATTAAATTCGTAAAGGTAATCTCATACAGACTAAACAAAACACTAAAAAAAAAACACCTAGGAAAAATTCAGAGATTTATTTACGGGAGAAAAGTTATCAGGTTTTACCTTTTCTGGAAATTTATTTTAGAAATGGCTATAGGCATTTTAAATATATCTAACTAAAGTGTTGTAGTATTTATCTAGAACTTAACTATATTAGAGTAAATGTTTACTTTATGTATTTTTTTCTAGTAAAAAAAAGTTATGATCTTTCTTATTGGACTCTTCACAGTGTCTAAAATCAGAAAAGTAAAACCTAATTAATTTTTTTTTTCGCAAAAAAAATTTTTTTTTAACATTTAACACCATCCATAAATCAAACTCTCCAGCGCAAACCCACTTCTCCACTTTTCGACATTTCACCGCCATGCATAATTGACGCAAAGAATTTCTTCGATCCTTGGGAAGAGAGAAAGAACAAGAGCGGAGCTCCTTGCAAGAGGCGCTTGCAACCTACCCACACACGTTTATCCGCTAGACGGCCATGGCCTTGGGCCGAAAGGGTTGGCTAACCGTCCTCGACATTAAATGGTAGGAGCCCCGGCTCTAGAGACAAAGCGCTCATCTGTCTAGACGCGAGTCAGATGCTACTCCGTAGTTGATTTCGTAATTTATTGCAGCTGCTGTTTAAAAATGCATCAAAACAACATTCGAAAAATGAAAACTCCATTGTGTGGCTTTTTCATCTTTTTTTCTGCAGGTGCGAAGGAACTAGGCTTCGGATCAAACAAGACGGATGGGGGCGGTGGTGTTGGAGATTAGGAAAAAATAAAATAAAAGCAAATGAAGCGGTTAATGAATGTTCGGAGGATAGGGTAAGGTCATTCGACTAAGGTGTCGCATGATCAAACTGGAACGTTCGATGCGTTGTTGATGGCTGAAGAAGGAAAGTTCCATTGTGTGGAAGTAGTTTACTGTAAATAGTTGCGTGTAGTTTTTGTTTATTTCAGTTTGTGTGTTTCGAAATGGTTTGCGAGAGTATTCAACCCGAATGAGAGTTACTATGGTTTAATTGGTTTTCTAGAATTCGGAGAGGGTTGCGATTTGTTGTGGAAAAATATGTAAAAAAAAATGCAGGTTTCAGAAAAAAAATTAATTAGAAAATAATCAAATTTCTTTACACAGATCATGTCACCTCGATTTTATTTTCTATTAAAAGTTATTGAAAGTTTTACACATCGGATTTTTAAGCAACTCTATTAGCTATGTATAATGCATGCAGGTACAGTAATGTTTTATAGCTATCCCTTAACGGAATTAACCATTTTTAACTTGCATTTAAAAAATCGATAAATAAGTTATAGTTTTGATTCAATAATTTTGTTTTGAGGCGAAGCATACCACGAGCTCCTATAAAGCTCTTCAAATTTAGACACTATATACCAAAAATACGAGATTGTATTTACGGTGTTTTATTTTTACTCACGTGACTGGAAAGAAATTTGTTTCTAAATGCATAGATATCAGTCATTTTCGATATCAGTCATTTTCGATCATTAATTTCAGACTAGATTTAACGAATGTAGGCAATATTCAAGTATTTTAAAGCGTGAAAGCCATTAAAAAAAAGTTTCTAGCCAACAATGACCAACATGATAAAATTCTGGAATACTTCTTTCTCGTAAAAGCAGTCTCGTAATTCTGCAGCAAGACTTTTCACAGGTCTTATGGTACTGATGTCATGTAACTTTTGTATCCAGATTTCTGACTGATTGGAAAATAACCATTGTGAAATATCTATTAAGAGAAGCAACACTAAAGGCTATGCATAATGCATTATTTGGAACCCCATTATTTAAGTTCAGTATTTATTTATTTATTTATTTTTTACTATCCCTTAACATAATTAACCATTTTTAAGTTTTGATTTAACAATCTCTAAGAAAGTTAAGTTTCGAACCCTATATTTTTATTTTGGGATGCAGCATATAACTGCTGACAATAGTTCTTTGAAATTATAGTACTATGAATTTATCTAATATTTATTACTATATAGGTATAGGATTTCTGACTGTCTAATAGCTATTTTAAAATTAATTCATCTTCACTAAATTTCAATTTTTTTAGTCCGTGTCTACTTCAAAATAAAATTGTGAGTTTCGCTGCTCATTTTCGCACAGAAGATGTAAGTACAGATTTTAAAAGCCAGCAGTATAAACATTTGAACCGGTAACTACAGGCTGTTTGGTTTAATTAAAATAAAAATCGTTAAGAAATGGGAAAAAAAACTATACATTTTTTCGCAGCATTTCTCATTATTGTCCAAGCCATTCAATTAAATGTTGTAATCCCTGCCAATAAAAACGAATAGAGATAACACAGGTATCAGCAAATCTCACAAAAAAAGAGCATTCTTTCTCAAGGGCATTTCATTCTGCTTATTGGGCACGCAAGCGAGCACTTAGTAAATATACTGGCACTCAATTTTATCCATTTATACAGAAAACTCATCCTTCGCCTCTCCTTTTGCAGCCATTACGCCATGCGCACATCAATAACACAAAAAACGACACTTAAAAACTTCATAAAACAAAAATCAACAATAGGAAAATGCAATGTCATGATTCACTTTCATGTAAAACAAACCATATAAAATCTGGGTCCACAACCTCATAACAGAAGTCTTTTCGCCCTTTTTATTCGACAATGGCACAATCTCATATGCAATTATTGCTGATTTGTTTGTTTCAGAAATGAGATACATAATGTTATTATTTCATGTATCCTAACCTATATTCCATTCAATAGGAGATCCACTGAAGCAGTATAGGAGACAGAACAATTCGTGTGTTCCTTTTGTTCTTAGTTGATTTATCGAATTTCGCACTTGTCAGGCAATGGATGCAGGGCATAAAAATGCAGCCAGCATGGCTGCTATGCAAAGATTCAAAGAAACCAAGGCTCATTTCAAGGAACTTCTCACTGCTCGGCAAACACTTGACCTTGGCGTGTGAGAGATGAGGAAAAGGCGGCACAAGGAAGATGTGTAAATAAAAATTAAGAATCTGGTGTAAAAAAGGTGCAGAGGAGAAAAAATTGCAGTCAATTACTAGAATTCTACTTCAATGTGTGTGTGTTTTTTTTCTTGTTTGGTGTTGTTCCATATTTCTGCATCGATAGAATAGTCTGGGAATTATGAAGTAAAACTGACCATGTTGGTATTTTTCGTGATAGGTAGCAATGTTATCTTTCCTGTGTAATATTTCCTCCAAACATTTCCTTAAAGATGCTCAATAAAAGTAATTGATACTGTACATTTGACAATATAATTGGGTGTATTACGTATCATAAATTGAAATTAGTTATATGCAGTTATGTATTTCCTCCTGGGAATTTTGCCATTTTATAATCTAATGTGCCAATGACATGGAATTATGTGATTTGTGTAATAGTGGGTGCCAAATAGAAATACCTACTTTTTTATATAGGAAAAAAACCAATGATTTATTTAAAAAAAACAATCGATTTAATTATATTTGTGTTTGGTTTAAACATCACACGTATTTACAGAATTTATTTCAAAGTTCCGAAGTATAAATAAAATGTACATATTTATTATTCCTTTTTGAGAACTTTAAGAGATACTATAGGAGAATGTTACATATATTATACTACAATAAGTTAGTATAGAGAATATCTATCAATAGACTGCAAGGAAAACACTTGATTATTGTGGACTCAAACCCAGATCACCTGATTTCATTTCCTGTCAGGTGATAAAGCGAATTAAACATTACATAAAAAACAAGTCTTCGGAAATGCCAAACTATATTTTTTTCTTTAAAAGAAATGTGACTAGTAAATAAAAAAGTACAAAACAAAAATTAAAAACATCATGTGAAAATATTATTAATTAAAAAACACTTTTGATCCCATATAGTGCAATGAAGCAAAAGGCATTGAATTTCCCACTCCTATAGAATATTGCCATAGGTCTAATTTACCAATTTCAGCCACACATGAAGAAAACTAAGGGCCTCACACAAAGCCCTTTTGTAAAAAGACTGCAAAAGCCTCTTCATCCCAACTCATTGTAGCAACTTCAGTTGCATGCAACTTCTGACCTAAATGCTAACACCAGATTCTAAGCATAAACATGGCACTTATTTTTTATCAGCATTTCCACATCACCTCATCAACAACACCTCCTCTTGTTTTTTCTCTCTCTGAGAGCAGCCCACTAAAGCGAATTTCCATGAGAAATCCCCACAAAGTTGCACGTGCTGAAAACGATCCGCATCTAAACAAACTGCTATCTTGTCGACGCCAGGTGGCGAAAATGCAATGCACCAGAAGAACAAGCACATCTCTGTATCCAAAGGATTAGACAATGATTCCTTTTTTTAACGACCAGGGGGTCATTCTTTCTGAAGAGATAGGCGGAGCCATCTAAAACCCCACCTTCGACGTGAGGGTTACAGTCAGAAGGACCCCTAGTCTTAAAATAATGGCGAAATTCCAGAGTCACCCCACCCCGAAAGGGGGCGCTGCAGGAGAATAAGAGAAGAAGAGGGTTGCACTCAATGTAGGGCTAAAATAAAATAAAATTTTTTTCTGTCATAATTAAGCATGCAAACAATGGATTGCATCTGCCACTGCCTACGCCATTTAATAGCCACAGCATAAGCTGGCCTCGGCCTAATTTAAAGAACACTCCACAGCCGAATAATCAGTTTGGCGGAGCTAGGAGACCGCCTTTGACCAAACCTTTGAAAAGTAGCTCGTCTTCATTACGTGGAGTGAAAACAAAAAGAGAGTTTATGCGGCAATTTAATGAATCATGCGCTAAAATTGTGGAAAACTTTCGTCGTAATTTTGAATTTGAAGAAGGAGAGGAGCTCTGTGAATCTGCTCTTAATGGTTCTGTAAACCGATTGAAGTTTCTTCCTGCTAATGAAGATCAAAGATTGGATCCGGAAGAGTTTTTAGATTCACAATTCTCTCGAGTGAAGAAGTTTGTCAATGCTGCTTTGCGAGACACATCCCATCACGGGGTAATTTGGATAGCAGCAATGCTAGTTCGAATGCAAAAAACTGTAGATATCCATGCGCAAGAAGAGATTACTGCAGTTTTTTGCAGTGGATGTTTTTCAACTTTACTAGGGACAAATCTAACCGACCAATGGAAAAAAGCTCGCGCTAAAATGATGGAGTCTTTGGAATCATTTCAAGAAAACGGAAGCGGGTGGGTAGTTAAAAATGTAGAGTGCCTAGATTTAAAAATAGGAGAGTATAAACCTCTTCAAGCAAGTAGTTATATTCCACTACCTTCAGTTTTATCAAACAAGAAAAGTATTATTAACGTTAAGAATGAAAAAGATGAAAAATGCTTCATTTATAGTGTGCTTGCAGGCTTGCATCCTATTAAGCATAATCCGCAAAGACCTGCCAAATATAAAGATTGGGAGAATGAATTAAACTTGCGAGGAATAGAAGTTCCTGTTTCAATAACTCGAATAGGGAAATTCGAAAAACAAAATCCATCTATTTCAATCAATGTATTTGGTTACGAGGAAAAAGAAGGAATCTATCCATTACGCATAACCGAGCATTTTGAATCAGAGAACCATATTGATTTGTTGTTTATTTCCAATGAAATAACAAACCACTATTGTTTAATTAGAGATAAAAATAAGTTATTCAGCAGTTTAACAAAGCATGGGCATAAGGCATTCTATTGTAATTACTGTCTTCATCGCTATACCAGTGAAAAGCTATTAAAAGATCACGATGTTAGATGTAGAATAAATGGCGCACAGAAAATCAAAATGCCTTCCGTTAATGATAATTGGCTATATTTCAACCGTTATGATTTTCAACAATCCATTCCTTTCGTGATCTACTCAGATTTTGAATGTCTAAGCGTTCCTTTAGAATCTTGCTCCAATTCCCCCGAGAAATCGAGTTCCGAACTTAAAGTAAAATTTGTAGCATCTTCGTTTTGTTATATAGTTGTTAATTCTAAAGGAGAGAGCAGCGAACCAGTTATTTATCGTGGAGATAATGTAGTTGAACGCTTTCTAGAATGCATGTTCGAAGAAGAAAAAAAAATTATGAACATACTTAATAAGCCAAAACCGTTAAAGATGACCGAAGAAGATGAACTAAAATTTATATCCTCCACCCATTGTTACTTATGCGATAAGCCCTTGAATGGAGATGCAGTAAGGGACCATGACCATGTATTTCAAAATTATAGAGGGGCGGCGCACTCTGCTTGTAATTTGGCATGTAAGCAAAGTTTGCGCATTCCTGTTATATTTCACAATCTTCGCGGTTTTGATTCTCATTTAATAATGCAGGCAGTGGGAAAATATAAACATAATTTAACATGCGTGCCAAATAACGTCCAAAAGTATTTAAGCTTTTCCATAGATAATTTATGCTTCTTAGATTCCTACCAGTTTTTAAGTAGTTCGCTTGAAGATCTAGTTCAAAATCTGAGTAAACACGACGAAGAAAAAAATTTTAATTTTTTATTAAAGCATTTTTACCAACATAAAAATAACATCAAATTACTTTTAAGAAAACAAATTTTTCCATATGAATACATAGACTCTGCCTTAAGGTTTAAAGAAACTCAATTACCAACGAAAGAAAAATTTTCAAGTACAATTTCTGAGGAAGAAATAAGTATGGAAGATTATGCTCATGCACAAAAGATCTGGAACATGTTCCAAATTAAAAATCTTGGCGAATATCAAGATTTATATGTGAAAACAGACGTTCTCCTTCTTTGCGATGTTTTCGAATATTTTAGAAAGTTTTCAATGAAATATTATAAGCTTGACCCTTGCCATTTTTATTCTTCTCCTGGACTTTCTTGGCAGGCGTGTTTAAAAATGACAGGGGTTAAATTAGAGCTTTTAACAGACCCCGATAAATACCTTTTTATAGAATCCGCTATTAGAGGCGGAGTTAGTACCATTACGAAGAGGTATGCCCGCGCCAACAATCCTTACATTCCTTCTACTTATGACAGTGATAAGCCTAATAGTTACATAATGTACTTTGATGCGAACAATCTATACGGACATAGCCTTAGCCAGCAATTGCCTAAAGGCAATTTTAGATGGTTAAATTCGGAAGAGTTAAAATTTTTCGATGTCAGCCAAATTCCCGAAATTTCGAAAAAAGGTTATTTTTTAGAGGTAGATTTAGATTACCCTGCAGAATTACATGATATGCATAATGATTTTTGTTTAGCACCTGAAAGACTTAGCGTAGATGAAAATGACCTTTCTCCATATTCTAAAAAAGCTGTAAATAATAGCTCCATTCGCTCTTCCAAAGTAGAAAAGTTAATTCCAAATTTAAAATCCAAAAAAAATTATATTGTTCATTATAAGAATTTACAGTTATATATTAAGTTAGGATTAAAACTAAAAAAGATACATAAAGCATTGCAATTTGATCAAGAAAATTGGTTAAAACCATATATTGATTTTAATACGGAACAGAGAAAGCTAGCTGTCTCAAGTTTTGAAAAAGACCTATTTAAAAAGCTTATAAATTCTGTCTTTGGAAAATCGTTAGAAAATACTCGTAAACATATAGACATTAAGTTGATACAAGAAGAAAAATTATTAAAGAAATGGCTGGCTTCGCCTCGTTTAAAGGACTTCCGCATTTTCAATGAATGGTTAGTCGGAGTCCATCTGAAGCAGCCCACCATTTCTTTAAATAAGCCTATCTACATTGGATTTAGCGTGTTAGAGTTAAGTAAAGTGCTAATGTATAATTTTTATTATGGATATGTTAAAAAGAATTATGGAAATAATGCACGGTTATTATTTACCGATACCGACAGTTTATGTTTGGAGATTGTTGCAAACGATGTATATGCAGATATGAAAACTAACTTGAAATATTTTGATACTTCCGATTACCCTCCTTCGAGCCCCCTTTACAGTTTAGAAAATAAAAAAGCAATAGGGAAAATGAAAGATGAAATGAATGGGAAACCCATCTTAGAATTTATAGGGCTTAGATCCAAAATGTATTCTATTCTTTTAGCTGATTATACTGAAAAGCATACGGGGAAAGGCATTCCGAAAAAGGTTTTAAATAAGACAATTAAACACGAGCATTATAAGAATTGTTTATTTAATAATTGCATAACAAGAACTTCTGCTAATCTAATTAGAAGCACTAACCATAATCTCCATATAACCGCTATTAATAAGATTGGATTGAGCCCCTGGGATGATAAGAGATTTATATTAGATAATGGTTATGATACTCTCGCTTTCGGCCATGTTGATATAGCAAAATTGATTTCGTAATTCTTTTTTAATTGATTAAAAATAACAAAGACATGTATAAAGTTTATCTGTTCAATAAAAGCAGTGATGTTTATTATTCTCTGTCATTTGCCAAGAGGACATTAAGGAGGAGACACGGGAAAATTTGTAAATCTACATTTTGAATGGAAAATATAAGTGAGTTTCGAGAATCTGCAAGCAAGAATTCTGAGAATAAGTGTATAAAACTAGTTCTTGCATTAATCGTAGTAGTTGTTTCAACTTCAACTATAACAATTTTGGAAATATTCGTTATAAATTATACTGCACCATTTCCCAAAACAATTCGTGATAGTAATATAACTAATTTGCAATCGCAAGAACAAATTATCGATACAGAAAATGGATTCCAGTATTGTCCGGCGCTATTTGAATTCGGATCGGGTCGCACTTTAAGAATTTGCCTGGATAATAGCTCTACGAAATTAGATTTTCGTTTATTTGAACGCCAGCTACCAACTGTTCACGGTGTAGCTTTAAATACGAGCCATTGGGAAACATTTTTGAAATCAATACCACATATTCA
>JAQGBF010000189.1:0-10878 GCA_034698245.1 Schendyla nemorensis | reverse complement strand
GACCGCCGGTCCTGGCGCGCGGTGCCTTGCGTTCTGCGGGTGCCCTATGGTGGGGACCTGGTCCTTTGATATGCCTACGTGATTGGAAATCGCCACTAGAAATGTAGAAAAAAGAAATGTTATTTAAGTGGAAGTGAGTTTAATTACAATACTTCTTATGGTATATGGGCGCCACTAACAGTAGAGGCGTGGTGAAAGAATTGCTTGTACCAGACTTAATTGTAGAATTAAATATATGTATTTGGTATTATTAGATCATCTTGATGAGATGAATGGAATGATAGGAAATATATTGAAATTTAAGTCTGTCAAACACAAAATACTATTTGCAATACATATATAGCACATAATCTTAAAATATAGGCGTGAGCATGTGCCACTAATCTGGTGAATTAATTTGTTTTTTTTGTACACAGCACTACAATGTAATAAATAATGTATATGAAGAAATATAAATATTTAGCAGTTATCATATTTTTAAGGTCATAGCTAAACTTCCTCAATTTTTCGGATTTTGGTCATAGATAAATTTGTTCAAATTTGTTAAATGATAGGATTATTATCTGTTGCAAAAAAATAAAATTTAAGCCCAGAAGCTTTAAAGTGAAAAAAACGTTAATGGCCTAATTGTTATCTAAGGTTTAAAAACCTCTCTATTTATTTTTAAATAATAAAAAACTCTTCTCAGTAGCTGTTGCTCCTGTCAATCTTAATTATAACAAATTTCCTGCTATATTAAATAAGTTCAAGGGCCTCAAGAACAGCTACTATTAAAACTGTTTTCTAAACAGAATTTTGACCCTATCAGAATAAAACAGTGGATACATGACTAAATTATAAATAGACAACCCTTCATTCCCGGCATATCGAATAACATTTAGTAACATTCAAAACGAGCTTTAATTGCCTTAAAAATTTAACAAAATGAAATAAAGCCGAAATTTGTTTTATTCAACATTTACTGTAATCTCAAGCAGACAACCTTGCGAATTGCACACCCACAGCCTTGGTACTATACGTTACAGAGGATGTTGTTCTTTAAACAATTTCCTTTATCGCTTGCAAATAAAAATTGCCCAAGAGGATGTTCAATCTTTTCCTCCCTTTATTATTATATTTTCATCAGCAGATTGACTGGCCAGAATAACTCCAATCAACATTTGTATTTACAACCGAATAAAAGCCGCAGCCTCGCCGGCTTATCGCTCTGCCCTGCTTTACTTTAACATCCCAACTATTTATGTAAAGCCAACAACCCACCTAATTTATATTGATCCTACAACTTCTCTTTTTTCCCCATTTTTATTTTTGCAAATTGTTTTGGCTTGTTCCCGCTTAACACGCATGCATGGATTAATTGTGGGCATTCCGGCAAAAAGCTAATCGAAATTATTCACTCAACTTTAAAGTGGATATTTCCATATGACCTCTAAGTTTTATGATGATGAAGAAAAAAAATGAATAAAAAAATAACATGATGCAGCTTATGCCCACCCTGAATGCAAATTAAGCTCCAGCAACTGTCCAACCCTTTAACGCCGGAATGTTATCACATAAAAAGTGTGAAGGGGCCCACTCAAAATATGTTTCTGGCACATTTTTAGACCTATTAGCCTCAATCCATCCGTTACAGTTGACTGGATCATAATGGCCATTTAATTTCACAGGTCAGGATGAGGTGAATATTAGATTGAAACAAATTGTAAGATATTAATACATTTAATTCTCTACATGAAACAGACAATGAACAATGTTTTTTACTCACAAACAGGACATTATAATATGATATATGAATAGCAAACTAACACAGAGACTATAACCTAGTTGTACGCGTGACATTTACAGAACTTGAAAGTATGCCTAGGGCACAAATGAATAAATTTATTTTTGAAAGGAAACTAAAAATGACATCAGAAAGTTTTTTTTTTTTTCTTCTCCGGCTTCTTCTTCAAAGATTACACAACTTTTTTGCAGACAGGTACTACACCTGTGTAACCAGGGCTTCAATTAGACCAAATTAAAGTGGGTGTGTGCAATTAGCAATGGTTCCTTCCTGTAGGTGAGATTACAATGGTAGCTTGCATACTGCAGGACAGCCAAAAAAAATTCGGTTCACTGGATACATTTCACTAGGCACTTTGCGCAAATTGCACCGATATCCTCACGCAAACTCCTCACTTAATTCTCCCATTAGGAATTCTACTCACATGAATATACAGTAGAAGCTCTCAGAACCGGACATAGAAAGTCTTATGATAAAAGGATGGTGTCCAGACTTCAGAGCTTTTACTGTATTATCTTTTGCGCAAAGTGTCTAGGTACATTTTATGAAAATTAATCAAGTGCAATACCTGATCCTCGTCCTTCTAGAATATTAAGTCTTCGCAGTACGTCCGCCAAGGTACTTCGCAAGCAAACTATCTCGTCCGCTTGGTCGTGGACCTTTTTCTCCAGATCCGAAACTCTTTCCCTTAGCGTGTCGTTTTCGTTGGTGATCATGTCATCTAAAAGAAATATGAAAAAAATATTAGAAATCAATTCATAATTGTAAAATAACTTCTATTTACTGTAACTATCAAAAGGCTCGCAATTAAAATGAATGTGTCTCAGAGCTCTGCGGCCTTTATCGGTCATCTCGGAACCCTTCTGCACGAAACTGAATACCAAGTGCAAATGATAGCGAAGAAAAACAAGTTCAGGTGGCCTCCCTTCCCTTAAAAAATTATGACCACTATAAGTTCCAGTAGAGAGCTAAATAACATGTTCCTTTTAATGGATTCTTACGCAATGTGGTGGCTTCTTCAATAATTCTCTAGTTTTAATACGGTATAATTGCTTAAATGTCGCCCTGGAACTAATTCCTCTTTTATATAATATTGGCCATTTAATGACTAAAGGGGGTTTCCTGTGAATTAAAAAATTCAGCTGCATTTCCCAATAAATAGGCAATTAATTGGTTGCACTTGTACATATTTTTTAAACACGTGCTAATCAGTGGTTTCGAATCTCAAAACCGTTATTCAGAACCAAGTTCAGATTTTTTTCAAATATAAATTTTTCTGTTAGTTTCATAATCTGAATTCTCTGTTTATAGACCAATTTCACGTTATCAGTTCGTTACGCATGAATTCCAACTATAGCAACTGTGATTTAATCATTTATACCAACGAAGGACCAAATAAAAATACTGAATTTTCTCCTAAAAATTTTTTATATCCAATTTTACAGTGAATGTCACCTTGTAACTATTTCCCAATAATATTGACAGTGAAGTGACTAAAAAGATTTCCCTAAAACTTAATAGCATGGCACATATAGTTCCCATATCTTTGCACGTTTTAAACACGTTATTACCGCAGCCCGTTAATAATTTAACTACAATACCGTATAATCATAATCAACCATTTCAAATCACGAATTCAACCTCAACGTTCAAATTTTCCCACAGGAATTATTCTATTTATAAACTCATATCTCCATTCAATCCAAGGAGATTTTCAAACCGCAATAAACTGGCAACTATCATTTCATTACAGCTAATTAATTTTTAGTTAAGTAATCTCCTGGTAATAAAACAACTTATCTGAATTCCCTTAAATTTTCTCTATTTATAACTTAAAATCTATGCTCTCATATCCATTGCACTTAATCCCAATCACAACAAGAATTCCCTATAAAAGTCATTCCGCAACACACTGAAATAACTACGGTATCTACTTAGACACTATAAAAACTCCCGGAACAAAAATACGAGATGCATTTACGAGAAAAAAGTATATCAGGCTCTATCTTTACCAAACACAATTGTAAATAAATTTATTTTCGAAGTGCATAAAATATCAGTTATTTTCAACCGATATCATTAATTCGATACTAGCTTCAACAAATGCAGGTAATATTCAAGTATTTTACAGCCTTCCGAAAATAAATTTCAAGCCGGCAACGGCCAACACGGTACAACGCGCAATACTTTTTTTTTTTTGCAAAACCACTCTCGTATTTTTCCTCCCAGACTTTTCCCACTGTCCAATATGCATTAAACCCTCCTACCCAAATTTTTCCCAAACATAACCCGCCAAGCCGGCGACCCCACCCAATATTTTCTTCTCACCGCAGAAAAGAAAACTCCACATTTCATTCATTCATTCATTCATTCTCCTTATCAAAACCCAAAAAATTACCAAGCCACCCAACCCCTATCCTTACTCCAGGCCTGATACACGGAGTCCATTTCGCTAACATCATCCAGCGTAGAGCAGTCTTCCATCGCGGCCTCCACTGCACCGGAATTGCCAGCACTCTTGCCACTGTGCATCATTCTCCCCTCATGCAACTAACAATTTCGGGTTACCCAATTTTGCGCCGCTCGGCCAACGACAAGAGTGAGCGCTGATTAGATAGCCATGAACAGTACCGTGCGGCGAGGGGAATACGTTAGCGTTTTTGGCGAGCGAACGCATTGCTCGGTGTTTGGTTCGGTTTCCTGTGCAGGAAACTGCAGGAAAGGGGAAAGGGATCCTCCAAGCAGGGTGTTCGCCTATTCGTGACGGGAAGAAAAGTGGAACAGTTGCTGCAGAAAATCGATATGAGTTTTTTTTTGTTGCGGTAGTTGAAAGCGGTGTGATGTAATTTTTTAATGGGGTAGTAAAGATTGGTGATTGGGGTTTTTTCGGTGGCTCTTTTAAGTTGGGCAGGTAGGGTATTTTATTATAACGCACTACAGAACCCAAAAATTAAATAATAAATATTAAAAGGTAATACAAAGCCATTTACTTCCACAATAAAAAAAAGCCGGCTTTTATTATGGTGGAAGTTGGTTGATTTTTTTTTAGTTTTTAGTATTTATTGATACATTTTTGGTTATAGAGTGTAACGTAATAAGATTCCGGATGGAAAGGTCAGGTACTAAGTGTCTTTTTCAAGTGGGTTTTAATGATTTTCAGTTGTTGCCAACTCGTGACATTTCAAAGCCAATTATTCATCAGATAAATGAAAACAATTGAAAACGGTGTGAAGTGTTGATAAGCTAATTCAAACTAACTCAGAATAATGAGAGAAAAAAATGAGTTACAGTTGACTCTCGCTATAACGAACCGTTTTTATAACGAACTTTTTTAAGCCAAATTTGGACGGGTCTATTCAAAATACTATTGTTATAACAAACTGAATTTCTTCCCCTTCCGGTTCGTTATAACGAGAGTCACCTGTAGTTTCAATTATCCTATAGCAGTTCATGTTTGAGATGCTTTTTCATGCCTACTGTAATTATTGGCATTGCATGAGATTAGTACTATATGTGCAGTTATGAGGAGCATATACAGTATGTTTTAAAAAAAAGTTCACTTTTTTTTAATACTGTTAAAACTTTTATCTTAGGTCAGTGTCAATTAAACTAAGGTAATATTTACTAGAGAAAAAGTAACACAAGAATAGAAAAAGTGGTTACAAAAGTGTAGTGCAATCTGCATGTTGCTATAATTTGCTACAGTATAGTCTACAATGGAATCCTTGTAGACCAAAACGTAAGTGGGAATAGGGACCAGGCAAAAGTTTTTTCTTTATAGTAGTCCAGCGTGTGTTTTTAGTTTTTGTTCAGTGTAGAGAGACTTCGCGCGGTACTCAGTATGTTCTGTATCCAGTAATTCCACTGTATAAATATTGCATTCAAGTTAACAACTTAATCATTTCTGTGATTTGCTGTTACATATTATCAAACTGTAATGATTATTAGCTTTTGCTAACAAATTTCATATAAAAGTTTTTACAGTCTATATCTAACTGGTCATATACCGGTACTGTAAATCTGTATACCTATACGGTAACTACTGTATACTGTATATTTATGGTCCTACTGTATAATGGAAATTCTGCCAAAAGGTTATTCCAAGATTAGCAACGACAAAAACAAGCAATTAAAAAAACTACAAGCAACTGCCAAAAAAAATCTAAAATTCATAATATTGACTTAGCGCCAACCGGCTTTTTCTTTCTAATAACCCGTATTTACAGAGTACAAGGCAATACAATAAAAAAACCTCCTTTAACTGAAATCGAAACCGCAATTACTAAAAGCATCAAAACCTTTATTACCAAATGTTGCAATAATAAAAGGGTTCCCTCATGAAGAATTCAAAGAGAAGCGGAACCGCAATCAATAGAAATCAATAGATCTTTGGCATTTATAATTCATATGCAATGGAATGGTTGGATGCTGCCATTTATAATCCTAAGGTCACATAATCTGATGAGTTTTGCCCTGTATCCACCTGACCTGCCCTTCAGGAATTTTTTTTAAGGAAACTTTTCCTGTTTAGTAACACCTAATATACATATCGGCGTGACTTTCAGACTAGTCATTTCTATAAAAAAAGGAAAACTGATGGGAAAGGAAAGGGGAACCTTGGAATGCACTTCACTTTCAACCAGGAATGGGATTAGATTTTATTTTCTGCAGAAATATGTGTAAAAGTAGTAGCACGTGGGTATTATTGAGGCCTAGTTTCTGAGCCATTTATCAAGGTGAATGTTTATCTTGGCTTATCATTTTAAAAATGATGGAGAAAAGTGCAGCTGTTGTGAATGTTATGCATAATGTAAATGCATAGTGTAAATAAGATGCATACAGAGATGTCCCTGTAGATCGAACATACTGAGAACCGAACAGCCCTCTAGACCGAACATGCTAAGAACCGGTCATCCCTTTAGACTACACAAACTAAGAACCAAACATTCCTCTTGACCGAACATAGATTCAGGAGCCTGCTTATCTTGGAGTATCTCTCCAAAAGACCAACAGAGGGCGCTCCGCTCTTTGGTCTTTGGTCTAGATACTCAGATTAGGGCCTGCTTATACTTAGTAATATTAAGAAATTTGTCACCAGACCGAATATTCCACTAGAATGATTACTTTCCTGAAGCCTGTGTATGTTTGGTTTAAAGAGATCTCTCTGAACATATTTTATTAAAGTTGGCTATACTGTATATGCTGTATATTATATATATTATTTATTTTTGGTTTAATAAATAGGGATGTACATCATGAGCAAATATTAATGTCTTTCATTTTATGACCAGGTGGCTTAGCTATAATTGTCAATGTCACCATTAAACTCTGCTCTGAATAACATGGAGTGAATTTTCATGGCTAGATTATAATTGACTGCAAACTGATTTTAAAGCGGATCTGACTGAAATTTAAAATGCATTCTAATTTTTATGAATATCGTTCTAAAAAATCTGCAATTTTTTACATGTTGAAGTCTGGAAGTTTAGTCTGTTAATTATCTTAATCTGATTTCCAAAAACTTATCAAAGAAAATAAAATACTTTAATAATCAATATTATCACAGCTTTATCACACAATTTAAATTTTAACTGATTTCATGCAGCCAGGCTTTATACTTTGGAAACATGTATTCAATTTTTATCTTTCTAAATATTTATTCTGTAGCAGCTTGAAAAACAAAACACTGTTATTTCCCTGGACCTTCAGAATAAATTCTACCATAATTTAGTAGTATTGAAGTAGAAAACATGGTCACTCATGCCTTAAAAATTTAAATACCATAGTAGCAGTTATGAATTAATTTTAGGAACTTTAGCATTAAAAACCTGTTATTTCACCTCACCAAACCTTTACCTATCCCAACTGCACACTTTGTGCATACCTAACTAACTAGAAAACCACTTCACAAAACTTTCCATAAACAAAATCAACTCAACAGTATCATTTACTTACTTCTGACAGTATATATAACAACTATTCTATATACTCCTAAGTATTTCAGTGTCCTTATACTCTACTTATAAGTATTTTATAAAAACAATAACAAAAATAAAGAAGCATATTACATTCCCCTACACTAAACTCACTAGTTAACTAAAGTTTGAAAATTATCTTGATAGCCCCCCACCCCCCAGCCTTCTAGCAAATAATAAAAGAAAAGTGTACTTTACCCTAAATCACACCCTTCAAAAATTCCCCAACCAATCACTCAAAGCTTCAAGTCAACTTCCTCAATCACTCACACAAAAACTTCAATCACCTAAATTAATTAAACTTAATATTTACCTCCAGAAGAAGCCTGAGGTGGCTCAGGAGAAGAAAAAGCCTCACTATTAGCAGACTGAGGCAAAGAAAAGGGTTGCTGCTCCTCTTCCTCAGCACCATCACCATTGATCCTCATGTTTCAAATCACTTGCACATGCAAATCCTCCAAAAAGTTCAACAATGAAAAACACACTGCATTCCTGGATCAAAGTGTGCTGATGATGATGAAAAGTGGACTGGTCCAACTGAAAGTGTTTCAATTCCTAAATAGTCTCTGTCTTAACGGATAATCCTGGTCAAGTGAGGCAGAGACAATTTTAGGCAATGCCCAGCCCACTGCATTTCCTACTTTTCTGGCCCAGGGGCATGAAGCTACTCCTTACTTGGGAGCAGGTGGGCTGTAAACAGGTTGCTGTCACGTGATGTGTCACGTGGTATGGTTATTTTTGGGTTGGGGTGATTGATGGGATTGGTCTGATTTGTTTGGTTTTGAAATGCTGTGAGGTTGAGTGAAAGGTGTTTTTTTGTTAGTTGGATGGCATTTTTATTGTTTGATGGGATTTTTAATATTTTATGGGGATAACTGATTCCATACTATGCCATTTTTTTTTTTAGTTTTGTGTTAAGTTTTTTAGATTTGTTTTTTCTTTGAGGGGATCAAAAAAATGAAAACCCAATCAAAATAGCAAAATTGATTCGTGTTTTATTAAACTTAATTCTTATATAAACTTTTTCGCAGAAAAAGTTGTGTAATAAAGTTTTGCCAAAAAGTTTTTACTTTGGTTTTTTATAAATCTGCTTTCATTTTCTTTTTATTTTGATTGCAGGAATTGTATTTTAAAATTTTTTACTTTATACGGCATAATTTCTATTTTTTTTTAACAATTTTGTGCCATCTATCAATGGTTTAACGCAAGATAAAAAAGGTTGTCCTTATCCGAATAGCTTTGTTGCCATGGTGCACTGATCGACCAATCACACAAAAGCGCTCCGATTAAAGGGCTTTGGGCGGGCGATTTGAATTTCTAATTTTGCAGAATTGGTTATTTTTCAACAAAAATCCATTTGATTGAGGTGGTTTAGAATTCACTTTTATATCCAAGGTATATGCTATACTCCGAGTGCACCTGTAAGAGGGCTCCAAAATAATTGTACATAATCCCCAAAAAGGTTTTTTCAATTTTTGAATAATAGTTTATTAGAAACTCTAACAGATTTAATTAGTGGATGCTCAATGAATAACTAATAAACAATATCATGTGGACAAAAAATACGTTATATTTCCATCATTTGTAGCAGTTATAAGCTGAAAATAACAATAAGTCGTTAATTTATTTTTTGTCAATATGCATATAATGTTGAGTTAAATTTCTCACAACTGGTTCATCTGGCTTGTATGCAACATCTGTTACTACATCTGAATGTCCAGATAATTTATTTACATAGGCTCCACCACGCAAATCGAAAATATATGCCTGCAGAACGTAAATAATAGAAACAATTGAAATGCTGCTGCAATATACAGGGCGAGTATAAAGTTTGGTCTTTTGAACAAAACTTTTTGTTGCTTGTTTTCTATAAAAAAAAAGACCGTTCTGTTAAGTGGCAAGGGGAACACCTTTTACTATGTACAAAGTAACTTTAACACGATCATCTTGGCCTGTCTTGGAAACTGTTACAGATACAGAAAAAATTCCAATTACAAAGTAGTTTAGAATGTCCATATAGTGAGAATCATTGGTCACTTGATGCAAATAAGAATTGGTTGGAAAAAGCCAATGACTAAGCTGCAATGCAGTGAAGCATCTCTTGTTAGTGCAGAAATTTTCTGTATCTGTTAATGACAGAATTAACAGTAACTTATGGTAACAGTTAGCTAATTAGGCGGACAATGACCAGTAGGATGACATTTGAGGTAACTTTGGACACTGCAAAAATTTTTCCCTATGCCACCTCTTACCAGAAAAGTTTTTTCTTTTTATTGAAATAGCAACAAAAAGTTTTGTCCTATTTAGAAAAAGACCAGACTATTTCTCTTGTATTTATTTTATTGCACTAATATCAATAATGTGACACAGGCAGACATGACTATTATATTTCTACTGTGGAAAAGTGACTTAATGGATAAAGGGAAATTTCAAAATTTGATTTTTTTTATATTGAATGTCTATTTAGTGTATCGATTTATCATCGTAACAATAATATTGCTTTATTTGGTATTCAAGATTAGGAATAAACCTACACAGAACCTATTCCTATCCAAGATGATTAAGAACAAGTCTTAATTTAATGCGGTGCTGTAACAGGCCATACAGGTTTTTTTAAGCGTTTTATTATAGTTTTAATGCATTACTAATTCAGCTAGAGACCGACGGTTTTAATTGATCTCCACTGACATGACTTTTCATAATTTCTCTTTAACTACAAAATTGCCAGAGACGACTGGGTTCGAACCCACGCAAGTTTAGGTCAAAGGCGCTTGCGCTAACCACTGAACCAATGGTGTCAGCATTATTCATCTTAGATTCTAATAAATGAATGCAATTTCCATTTTGTCCCTTACACCATTCGTCTAAACAATAGTATATAATCACTGAACTTATTTTAGTTTACTGGTTGGATTAGCTAAACTGATCGGTGAATTGCATCTGAGTGCGTTCCAAGTTTACACCAACTCCATGTGCACTGTTGATTCCAGATGCACTGATTTGGGTTTCATTTGCGCATTTACATGTGTTCTATTTGAATGCCAAGCTATGCGGTGAAGCCGAAGGGGGTGCTTTCTGGTACAGGGTGAGGTTTGTCTAGGAAAATAATCTCATTAGGAC
>JAQGBF010000188.1:0-10894 GCA_034698245.1 Schendyla nemorensis | reverse complement strand
CAAAAAAAAACCATCAACTTCAACTTTTTATAATTACAGTACTAACCATCAAAATCTCACTTCAGGGTTCTCTCTTTAATATCCTGCGGAATCTGATCCCACCATGTCGACAAATAAGAAATCTCCGCCCAAATAAATTTGCGCCGCTTATCCTCTTCGAGCTCCCGCACCATGTGATTGAGAATATGGCGTGTCTGATCCTGAAAATACTTTTCGTATGTCTTTATCCACCCTGCAAAGTTAAAAAAAAAATACAAATAAAACCATTTCCAGTGAAACATTGTTTTATTTTGTTTAAAGAATCATACCTGGGTCATTATGCGAATGAGGTACTACAAATATCTTTAACTTATTTTCTTCACTCCACTGATTTGCTGTGTAAGCTATTGGCCAGCCTTGTTTCCATGCGCCGCCATCAGCATTATCAAAATTAAGTTCATTGTACAATGCAAGCATCTGAAAAATTAGGATTTGGGTGTGTTATTTTTATGTAAGAGTGTAGGCTTTTGGTCCGCTATGTATATGCATAAATTAGTGCATAGATAAACTTAAATTTTCTCTTTGATTTTGTGTTTAAAGTTTATCAGTAATTTAAGAACAATCTTCCTTCCCTTAATTTATTTTCAAGATGGTTTGTTTACATGGATGTTGAAAGTGTGTACAAATGAACATTTCCCAGGCCAATATTGCACCATTTATTTATCAAGAACCAATAAAGATAAAGATTTAAAATGCTGATAAGGTCACACCAAATTGCATAACTACAATTTATCACTTATTAACCTAGTAAGTCAGAAAAAGTTTTCGTTATAGAATTCTGTAATTATACACAGACTTTACAGATATTTTAGTACCGTACTCTGCTATTATAATTACAGAAATCTAGAATGGAAAAGGAAAAGGTTAAAAAATTGACCATTCTAATTTGAAACATCCAAAAATAGTAAACATCTAATGTTTCATTATATTTTAACAAACAATACCAAAGAACTTTAATCCAAAGGATATATTTTTTTAAGGGAAATTATCATTTCAAACCGTGTAAAACTCGGGGAAATGGTATTATGTAACCGGGGAATCTAATATTGCAGATAGTCTTTTTCCTGCATTTTATTGCAGCCAAGACCGACGACCAGATTGGCACACCTTGTGACATTTTAATCAAAGAGTCACAATGTGTGATTTTATCTGGCAACTAAAAAAAATCAAGATATTCAGCATTTATATGATACTATCTGTTACTACTACAAAGATACTTTTACCTGAACATTTACAGCAGAAGTGGGACTATCGACTAAACTGCATTCTGATACATTTGATGAAGCGGCGCTACTAATTTTTTGTCCATTATTCCATGAGTTTGACATTGCGTCAAACTTGACCAACTCTTTCACAGTCTGCATGATTTCATCTATGGTCTCATGATTCACTTTCAGATCGTGCTCCAGTCTTGCTAGTCTCTGCTCTATTAAATCAATTTCAGTCTAAAATAAAGAATAATAATAAAAATAATTGAAAATACACTATAAACAATTATTGCCATGACTAACTTTAAAGTGAGTAATGACCTAATTTGATCCCTGTTTATATTACATTATTATTCATAAAACAAAGCCAAATATAGTAAATGCCATATTGCCATGGCAAAAACCTTCATATTCACCTTTTCTGCTGCTCCTTTAAGTCCATCTACAGATAGAGGCAAATGGGCAAATTCAATGGATATGTACAAAGTTACACAGGTGACTAGAAGTATGAAAACTCCAAGAAGGGCAATTGCTCTACGTCTTCTCATTTCTACTGTCTTAGTGATTTATGTTTCTTGCCTGAAAAGGTAAACATCTTTTTAGTGCCATTTAGTGCCTGTGTGCTAAAGAATAAATATACTGAGATACAACATCTTCACCGCAGAATGCAACATGTCAGAGCAGAATTTAATGTGAATCTATAACTATTATCAGAGGTAAATAAATATTTACTTCTGCTATTATCATCTGCACACAGCTTGCATACAGCTTGCACAGGTGACACGCCATGGCGGACTTCAAGCTGTTCACAAACAAAAATTACTGCTTTTTAAAAAAGTTTGTCTTGAATGAATACAAAACAACTGAGAAAAGGTTCAGTTGTTCCTATACTGAAATCACTACAGATGCTTTTTATGCTTTTTTAGTCTTCACAGTAGTTACTGAGGCTTAAACTTAGTTAAAAGGTTTAATTTCAGTAATTGCTGTGTACCAACTTTGTAAGCTTTGCAAATAATGCTGTTAATGTTAGTATTATATGTTGTAAAACAGGTACCTGATGTAGGTGATTTCTGCTGCTTTTGTGCTAAAATAACCACTTGCTAATTACAGTAAATAAACCAACTTTTGCTAATTAACTGGGTTTGAAAAAGTGCTTAACTGTGAACAAAAACTGCAGTGCATTTACCTGCTTTCCAAGTGCAAACTGTAACTTTAAAGCAACTGAGTGCAGCTTTTGCATTGTCTGAATTTGTCTGAATTTACAATACAGGATAGCTATGCAATCATTACTAAAGGCTGCCATGTGAGTTTCCTGAGTCCAATATGCTGAACTAGTGAACTTCCTGCACTTATAAATAGTAAAGTGCCAATGCAGCAGCAAAAAAAAAATTTTTTTTTGATAATATTTTACAGGATTAGCAGTGGTTATAGCATCTAGCTTACCTTGGGCACATATATATATTAATTTTCCTTTGCATTGCAAATATATATAAGATGCAAGGACAAAGGATTAAGATACTATATTTTACCTTATTTTGAATTTAGTTTCCTTCTATTTCAAACAATTCAAAAAAAGGCAAACAAACAAAATTATTTGCAAACAACTCATACAAATTAAAAATTGGGCAAAATTGCTTCAAAAAAATTGCAATGCACTGGAAATCTCACAGAGCAAAAGAAGATTCACTTGACACAATTCTGTAACAATTTTGACGTGTCACATTTAAAAGTCCATGATTTAGGAAATATTTGTAGCACATTTTACACCATTTTCAGGTTGGTGTACAATTGCAAATAGAAATTCACTGACACCTGAAAATAATATTTTTTTTTACAGCTGTTCACTTACGAATTAAGCATAATAAGCTGGTATTTACATTTGTCTTGCATGCAGTACTCCAGCCATCTCACCTCAAGGCGCCATCATAGGTGGCCTTACTTGTACGCCACCTTGTGACAAAATATAGAACTAATGTTATGTTTTTATTTTTTTTTTTGTTATTTTTTTTAATTTTTGGTACCTGAACTAAAATTCCAGATGAGTTCTGGAGTTTAAACTTTGATTTTGTGAAAAAAGTATTAAATTGTTAATTTCCTATGGACTAAAGTTAAGAATGAATTTTCTTTATTATGTTATAAATCTAGTTTTTGTGTGATAATCTTTGATTACTGAAATTAAATAATATCTGTATCCTTATTTTGTGTATTTACGGTGTTTATTTTCTGCTTCCTGAATGCAGAGTATGATTTATTAAACGCCTACGCTTTTTGTGATTTTCAACTATTCTGTTGTTTCCATAAAAGCACACGAGAGTGCGCCGTACAGCAGTGCATCGAACTTCGCATCGAACTGATGTTGTGCATTATTGGCAGCGTTTTCGATGTCAGAAGTAACACCTAACAAATAAAAAACAAGTGGCCAAGCAGCATGTAGATTGCTGCAAGGCGACGGCATCCTTTGGAGTTATTCAAGCAATCACACTTGTGATAAAAGAAAAAAAAATGAGTTTGAATGAATTAATTCCATAGTATAAGGGTTTAACTAATTTGCCTCAGTATTTACAAGATATTCTAAGTTGGCATTTTTTTATTTAAAAATAAAACATTTGTTTACTGAACTGCTGCCTTTTTTCCGAGGCCTGGGCAGGCGAGGCGAGGTTGAGGTGATGCTTGTAGCTTCTATCCACTAGTGGCTGCCATTTTGTCCAATTTAAATAAAGCAGAATCTGCAGCTGGCCCAAAACAGGAAGTAGGTCATTGGCCATCTGGTGACCACAGCTGCAGAAGCATGCTAGTGACGTGGAGGCAGGCGGACAGTAAGGAGCAGGAGTAAGAGGCTTTCTTTGGGAGGAAGAAGTCCCAAAGAATGCCTAAAAAGCAGAAATCGTAATATAAGGACCATGAAAGTCAGGAAATGTGTGTATTAAGTTGAATAAGAACCAGGTTTTTTGTTTTATTTATTTTTATAACTGTAAAATTTTGATAACAAAGCACCTGGTCTTTATTTAACTTCTGCCCAAAGTGTGTAATAAATGGGGAGGGTGTTGACAGGTTGATTAGGAAGGGGTTTAACATAGTTTTTATTTTTTGGAGAGTTTTAATGTAATTTTACCTTGCAGTTATCTCTAGCTACGTGAACTTTGGCTATTCTGGGGGCCTGTCGATTTTAAGATGCCTGGTCAGCAAGCTCGTTACGCAAAATTCCAACGTAACTCGGAATCCAACAGAAAAAGATATCATGTCCACTATTTCACAAGTGTAGCAACATTTGCAAAATTGCCTTTTGTGTAATACCATCTTTGTCAGGGGGTCGTAGACAGGCTCAAAACAGAACAAAGCCGAAAGAACAGAACACTAAGCAAAGTGAATCTGGATGAATACAAACATGCTCCGATAAATCTTAGCATCAATATTATCATAGATAGATTTTTAGCACTTTATTGAAATTTTATCGCGCTAACTGAAACTGATTGATAGTTAGTGTCGATAAAATTTCGATAACAATAAATTTTAAAAATCGATAAATCAAAATAAAACAGTGGGGCATAGAAAATAGTATGTTCACAAATAATTAGCCAACAAATAAGCCATAAATGTACCTAACAGGGGTGGGTTTTGAGGATGGGAGGTGAACTGGACCCAAATCCAGTGAAAGGGTGCGATCTCTGATGCCAGATTCGCATTTATAGGCCCAAACAGACTTCATGCAAAAACGAGACAGATAGGCAATCTCTATGGTGGGGTTTTCTTCTTTTCTTTACAGGCGTCGAGGATGAGCAACTTGACGAAGACTCAGATGACTCAACGTCCCGGAAAACATTGGTTAGAAAGCAGTGCACGCAGGATCATTCCTTAGCATATTCTCGTATTGTTTTCATATCGAACAACAATTACAGGCAGAGAATGACACCATGCCAATGAACTCTGACGAATCCAGCGATTCGTCCGATGAGGTATGACACATGTACAAACATTTATACTCGTGTATCATGTTAGATTTTCATTGCAGAGTGAAGAGGACTATCGCCTAAGGGACAAAAACGGTTTGAGTACACCAAACCATCCTCCCAAATTGCAGCAGAACGAAAGCCGAGCAGCAAAAGAGTTGCATGCGTCTGTGCCCGGAAGCAATTCCTCTGACAGACATCGACCCGAAAACAAGGTATGTACCACAAACGAATGCCTACATACATTTGTTGGCCAAAGCCGTTAACAAACAAACTCTGACCCATGTCATGCGTACCCTATACGACATGAAACAGGTCGCATCCAGTTAATGATTTTCATGGTTGTCCGATTCTTGAGACGCGAGCACACGAAAGTGCACAAGGCATTCTTGATCGTGTCTGCGCCACAATTCAAAAAACATAAAACCTAAAGCTGCAATTACTCAAAGTCCATTAATATCATTTTCTTTCTCATGTACAGAATCCAACGCCGGCATTATCCAACTCCAATAGAGAAGTGAAGTTGACCAAAATATAATCACACGATTCCCATCTAAAACGTTTCCATTTCTTCAACAGTTTATCACAGCCGGCATCTTCCAAGCCGAAATGAAGTCTCTGCGAGAAGCATTCATTACAGAAGTGCAGTCACTCATAAAAAAACGGCCTCGAGAAACATCATCCGAAAATTCCCAAAATTCAGATGCCGGCGTGCATGTCAATTGGGACGATGACAGAAATGACAATGACCCAGACTACATTGCACCCCCCCCCCCTTCCCCACCCTCCCCCCCATCTGCCATTGCTAGGACTCACATTCAATCATCTCTATTCACTATAATCACCCAGAGTGATAATGGCTCCCAATTAACACATCACTGCAGCAACCACTGCAGGATTTTCAATTGTACCATCAACATCCATTGCAGCATCTCCCTTTCCAAGAAAAACATTTTCAACTGAGGCTGTTTGGTGTACAGGGAAATAAACTGTGAAGTGATAAGCATGAAAAGGGATTATGGGTGGGTTGCCTATTGTGCAATGCCTTTGAAATGGATGGATGCATTTTTCCTTGTTTGGAGTGTTGGAGTTCAAAATTCTGCATGCTGTTTTCTTGGGTTATTGTTTTACATGGGGAAATGTTCTTGGTTTTATTGTTTGCTCTTTATGTGTTGTGGTGTTGGAAGGAGTACTGTGTGAAGTTAATTATAGTAATGCAGGATTTTCAAGGACCGGTATATTGAACAATGGTTGGAGGTGCATTAGCACTGTGGAATATATTGAATACTGCTAGGTGTTGGAGAGTTATGGGCTAATATATTAATAACATCAGCTTTGGAGTATACTCCTGTGCAGTATGGTCCCCTTGTTTCACCATTTCTCCTCTCTCACTGCCGAATCAAGCTACTATTTCAGAATAAATTGCAAGTAATTACTTAGAGCACTGCAGTAAATCATAAGATTCTCTGTTGTTTGATTGTATTATGTATTATATCACAGTTGGTATGGAAGCTTTCATAATAGACAAGGGAGCTTCCATGTTAGAATTGGATCACGTGACTCTTATAACCAATAATAGCTGTCTGTAGACTACATACTGAGGTAAAGCAGTGACATCTGCAGGTTATTCTTATAACTTACAAGATTATTCACTATACAAGACTCACACTAGGAAGTTATAAGTTCAGCATTTGAATTTTGCACTACTACAACTTTCTCTTTCATATAGTGCACTCACATTTGCCCTAATTTTATTACCATATAAGAAGCTCACAACAAATTTCAACAATAGACTTCTCTTGTAGAAGCTTCACAGTACACTGCCCATTGTCATTTGGCACCATCTGCTAGCAAACTAGAAAAGCTTTGACAACCCAAAATAGAGAGGAGATTTTGATCTCTTAGTCTGGAAGGGGAGCCTATATCCATCAATGCTATTGATCTAATGCCATTGGCCTAGCTAAAAATAAACCCTTACTGAACTTATAGTATCAGTGCTCAATCAAATAGCAGATTAAAGCAACCATGTCTGTGATGTCAATGCCACTCAACATAAATGATATAACACATGCCACAAATGTGGCTATTCATTGGTTTGACTATTATTGTACCTTGATTTGGGTTTTACGTAAATCTTGAAAGGCGTGTTTGACCATGTTGTCGCAGTTGCGCCCTTAAGCCCTATTCTTTATTATTGCAATTATTATCTAGTTTTTTTCTTATTCTTGTAAATTTAGTTTAACCTATGCTTCAGTTAATTCTCCAGTTCCCACATGAAAACATAGAAAAACCAAGGGCTACACTGCAAAAAGAAGTCTTACCTGCACTTGTGCCTATATTGCATCTTGTTAATTACTCTCCTGCTGGGATTCTAGGTCCCAAGACCTAAGATCTCACTCAACTTTGCAAGTTCCCAGGTTCTTTGTCAGGTGAGAAAAAAAAAGTCCCAACACAAAAAAGTCTCCATTCATAATATATTGCTAGAAAAGTCTGCTGTTATCAGAGTGGTGCACACATAGAGGGCCTTTAATTAATCTGCCACACAACAAAGATTTGCACATCTTAGACCTTCATTACTTTGACTTTTAATTAGGCTTCAGAGTGGAACTGCTGAACATGGAACACTGATCAGATACAATGTGAGAAAATTGCTAACTTGGCAAGTTTATATAAATTTTTTCATTTTTTCCAAAAATAGTACAACTGAAAAAGATTTTTTTTGTTCTTATCAGCAAAATGAATCTAAATCTTAATATTTGACTATTAAGACAACAATGGGAGAGATTTAGAGAAAATTAATTTCAGAAATCAAGATTATGTTTATTCACATTTTCTAAGATAAGGGAACAAGGTCAACGAAATGCAACTTAAACACGCTGGGGAAAATTGCGTAATTGCCAATTTGATAATGAAAAAATTGAATTAAGGTATGCACATGCGAAGTGGAAATTACTCTAGTTTACATAAATTAAAGCGGTGCAGGTCAGGCTGGACTGGGAACCTAATTAACCTCTGCTAGGGTATAGGTAATTGTGCAAAAAAAAAATCAACCTTTTCCAATAAACAACTTTAATGGCGCTACATTTGGGACCTGAACAATTTGCAAAGTAAATTTAGAATCCTATTCTTCATTTGAAAAAGTTGAGACTTCAGTTTCCCCATATATTTAACCTATACCACTTGATACTCTGGCAAGTGACTACTTAAATATATTTCCAAAGCATTTTGACTGTATACCTATTGCACAACTTCAAGCGAGAAAGCAGCAGTAACAACAACAAGATGGAGTTTAACATCTGTGCCTATTTATATGACTCTTTGACTATTGCTGATGCTAGGGAGTGAGCCCTCATTTGGAAATGTATACACACTATCAGTGCTAGTTTTCCCCAAAGTAATTCTTCAATTCCACAATTTTCATCACCTGTATATAAAATGCCACCGATCTTGGCTGCATTTGAATTTGCAACATCTGAATGAATTTGAAAGTCAGCTGACAAGTGAACTACATTTACAGTGTGTAGTTCCTTTGTAACGAACATACTCTTGGTGCACTCGTGTTTCCTCATTGGAAAAAATTCCCTGATATTAATGCAAAAATTCTCCGCTCTCATTGGCCTACATACAATGGAGAGCAGAATGCGTAACGTAGCGCCGTTTGTAACGTGGCGCCGTTTGTAACGTGGCGCCCCCTTACAAACATTCCTCCAGACTGAACATAAACTTTAGGCCCTTTGCATACGCCTTGTACACTTATATAAAAATGAGGATAGGTTTTAGGCATGGTTTTGGTACAGTTGGTTAGTCACAATGCCGTAAAACTCCATTTTGTTTGTTTGTTTGGTACAGTTGGTTAGGTTAGATTTAATGGTGAAGATTTGCTTAGAAAAATTTAGGTTGAGAGAGGTAGGTATGCACAGAAGCCCGAAGCAGCCTTGGAGTTAGTCGAATTGCTGTACGGATTCGCGCAGAACAGTCAGTTAGCCCTTGGACTAACACTACCGGACTTTCCACAATCCTCACCTGGTAAATCCTGATTGAGAACTGGGCATTGGAGGAATGTTGCCGCCTGTGGAGAGACCATTCAACTATCAGGACTTCACTTCACTATTCTTTTCCTGCTAGCAGCAGCCATCTTGCCCTGGAAACCGCTACTCGCCGCTGCAAGGTGTCACCACTTTTTTAACTTTTTCGTTTGCCTGGTTTGAGATTTACAAGATGGCGGAGTGGATAGTCCGGTAGTGTTTGTCCAAGGTTAGCCCAATGACCTGCAGTAAGTTGCCCAATGGCAGTTGTTAGCACTGCACTCTAGTACTCAGGGCCGTCTCCAGCCATTCGTCAATGGCTAATGGTTGTCTATTTTGGCTAATGGTTTGCCGATTTGGCTAACCGGCAAAAATTTTGAACATTTTTGGAAAGTTTAAAAACAAGCCTTATTATAATTTTGAAAGTTTGGGCTAATGAAGTCTAAATTAAACTAATGACATCTGAATTTGGCTATCCCTGTCTAACACATCCAAATTCCTAAAGACAGTTCTGTTACCAGGAATAAGTAGCACCTAATCATGCATCCCAAATTATCTTTTATTTATTACCAAATAAAAATAATTCAGAGAGAGACACATATGTATCTAGTTTAGCAATAATGATAGCATTAGCAAAAGAAATCACTGTAACATTAAAAAAGTGATAGCATTGGGCAGCAATCAGAATCTACAGTTTCCGGAAGAATTAGCGAAATTTTAGCAAAAGGCCAAATATTCACAGTGCTTACTCTGGACATATTCTCAATGACAGAAACATTTTTGTCCACATCTGTACCTTTTAAACAATTATTTATTTCATTCATCGACAAAAACTGCGAAACCACGACAAAAGCAGAAACAAACAAAGCGTAACCAAGTTCATCACTATTAATTTCAAGGTGCAGACTCCGGACAAAGGGAAACGCAGGCTTCTATGCCTGTCACTAATGAATGGACGCAGGGAGAGTTGCTGGCGTCCTCTTCTTTCTTTCTTTTTTTCTTTCTTTCTTTCTCTCTTTTCAAGGTAGAGGTCCACACGGTGGACAACAAAGTGCAGTTTCCTGAACTGAGTCACATGCTCAGGAAGCGTGTAGGATGATGGTGTGGGAAAATGCAGCCGAGTATTAACACCTGCTCGTGTCCAGCAAATGCAATATTCTTTGGGGGCTGCTGCTTCTTACATAATAATTTACGGGGTAGTCCTCTGCGTCTGGGGTTCGTTGACATTTGGCTGTAAATTAGTGTTTCCATGCGGATTAATGGAGGAGGCGGGGATGATGAATAGTTCAGATAGCCTGAAATTATAGTTAGCTCTTTTAGAAATTTTCAGAGAGTGAATTTTGGTTAACGTTTTTAAACCTAAGATATTAGAGAGCCTTGATAAATAATGAGGCTGCTCACATCTAGCCTTTAGAGTGTGAAGTGTCCTTAACTCTCTGCTTCCCACCCAACCACTTTCTACTTGAAAGATGCTTATACTATATTACAAGATGCAAAACCAACAATTCCGAACCCAACAATTCCAAGCCATACAATGCGTTAAAAGCAACCACAACAAGAATCACACCAAAGAGATTGTTTACTTGGATTCAGCAACAAACACAATTTTCAAATATTAATTGCGACCAAAATATAAATCTGGCCGTAATTTTACTGGCTCCTTTAAAAACGCCAT
>JAQGBF010000187.1:0-10898 GCA_034698245.1 Schendyla nemorensis | reverse complement strand
TATCGTTATAACGAATTTCATGATATAACGAACTGGTGTTTTTTTCCCCCTCCGATTCGTTATAATGAGAGTCAACTGTATAGCTTTTTCTATTGTTGTAGTGTGCTACCCTCTGGCTGGAGGAAAGTACTCTATCCACAGACCTAAAAACTCAGAAAGTATTGTTAAAAATATGATTCCATAGAAAGGTTTACAATTTAGCAAAACTGTTACTTTAGCAGGTAATTATTTTCAGAACTTATTCTGAAACAAAAAATTTCAGTAATTAAAAAAAAAAAAAAAAAAAAAAAAACGTTTTTAATTATGCAGCAAAGTTCAGTCAAATATCTAATAAAGTTTATGTAAAGTTTATGTGTTAATTTCAAGGATTTTCTTGGCTGTTCATTTCAAATGATACAAATTTATATTAAAAATAATTTGAAAAATACGGACATTGACGCAATAGTATCCAACTCGAAAAGCAGAAAGTTCTATGGACTCATCGGAAGTTTTCCTTCCTTCAGAGATTTCCGATGTATATACGAAACAAGTTCCTCAAGCAACTCTAAGCAATAGAATGATATTCTCAAATACCCTATTCCATCCAAACAGCGACAAAATAAACGCTGCTGTACAACTGTGGATCTCCGGACACTTTTTAACCAAAAAAACTCAATAATAAAAAAAAATTAATTCAAATAAGAAAGAACTCTGTATATGATAATGAAAAACCACTTCCTTTCCTCTCTATTGTGTTTATCCTTTTATACTTTAGCGCTCCATCTCAGGAAGTTTTTTGCCAAAAAATATGAAGGAATACAAACCAAACGTTTTATTTTCCCATAACAATTTTAAAACAATTAGTAATAATAGTCATCAGCAACAGCACATTTAGTGTGTTAGCAGGTTTTTTGTACGAAAATACTAAAGCACGAAAACGAATTGGTTTTATTGTTACCTTATTGGAATTGTTAATGAAACAACAAAAAAACAATTTCAGAATCGTACTTTTGTAGTTTCGTATGAAAAAAAACTCTAACCCTAATAGAAAGTTAGCGTTTTTCATACAAAAGTACGAAAACGAATTTGTTTTGCTTAGTTGGAATTATTAACTTGACAGCAATTAAACAAATGCGTTTTCATGCTCTGTACTTTTGTTAGAGAGTTAGCGTTTTTTTCATAACGAAAGTACAAAACAACGAATTGACAAAAGTACGAATTTTCAATTGTTGCTTAGTTGGAATTGTTAACTAGACAATTATCAAACCAATTTTTTTGGTGCTGGTTTGATTGTAGAGTTAACAATTCCAACGAAACAATAATTGAAAGAAATTTGGACTTTCGTCAATTCGTTGTTTCATACTTTCGTTCCGAAAAAAAAAACGCTAACTCTCTATTATTTCAGTCACCAACAAACAATGCTACTGCAATAGATATTATATATTTGAACTACGTCCAAGCATACAAAAAAATACAGCAAACTACTTTTGCAACTTCACTCCAGCTTACCCCTTTACAGGAGCTTGCTGGCAGAACCGCAGCTCACCTACAATCCAACAACAACAAACAACAACAAGTTGGCGCTCATTCTCCCACACACAACAATGCGGCATTCTCCCTTTCCTTCTCTCATTCTCTTTCTCCTCCTCCTCCTACCAGAAGCTCATTTCCATACCAAACACCGGCGTTGGATCCCACGGGCACAACAATGCTCGAGCACAGGTTTTACAACAATGCGAAGCCACTTGGCACATTCTTCTACATTCTGCTGCGCAGGGGAAGAAGGGAAAAGGGAAAAGGGTTATGTGCCAACCTAACTCTTCTAAGCCCAGCCAAAGTAAAAGGGAAAAGAGGGTCCACCAAATGTAGGAAAAAAATAAGTACGCCATCTATTGTGTGCTGGGTGATTAATGGCAGTCTCCGAATGGGGGGAATAAAGGGGTTCAGCAGACCAGTGTTACAACGATTCGCTCCAAATCATGAATCGACTCTTATTTCATTACAAGTCGATTGCATTTGATTAAATTTAAACTAACTTACAAGCAACTTAAAATTATTATTTGGTTAATTTAGTATAGGTATAGATTTAATTTTTTACCTATTGGCCCTTTTTAGGTCACCTGAAATTAATTAATATGTAAAAGTGAGAGTGAGATAATTAGAAATTTAATCTAGTATTACAAGTCTCAATTATCTATAAACTTTCCATTTTTTGTGGTACATTTTTGACATAAACACTAATAACAATTAATTTTATAAAGTCAACATTCTTGTTTTTACAAATTAAGAAAACTTTTAAATAGATTGGTAAGTATTGATGTAACAAAATTGTGCAACATCAACAACTTAAACCATAAATAAGTTTGAAAGAAGAATTTTTTGAATAACTTGAATTGATAAGTTTGAAAATAAAGATGGTTGTATTATAAAATTCAATACATATACATCAGAAATGAATTGAACGGATATGTAAGAAAATTATTACAGGTTATATTTATAAGATTTAACTTCAGATTTTCTTTACTTGGCTGTAAATTGGTGATTTATTGCCTCAACTTTTCCACTGACTCTTATAGCTCCTCTAAATATGAAAATGGCAGCAGAAATGTGGCAGCCCTATTTATTCAAGACATAAGTCATCTTGATGATAATAATATTGACAATGGAAGCATTAATGAAACAATGGCATGTCTGGTGCAACTACAGGTGGTTTCAGGTGCATTGTATAAAGGAAGAATGGAAACATTGCAGCTGTCTATATAATGGCCAAGAATGACACAGATGTTGCTTAAGTCAGTAGCTACCAATTGATGACAATGACAACACAATAATCACTTCCTCATATGTCCCCCTTTTCCATCCTCCTTCTCATCAAACAACCCATTCAACAATAACACATCACCAATATATGTATATCATCAGCACTTTCTATAGTTAAGAGAAAAAAAAAGAATTTCTGTATGTGCAGCCCAAAATATCATGCAAGCTATTGATCAATTTGCAAAAAAATGCTTATGCAAAATGCTTATAAAATATATATTTCCAAAAAGTGAACTTTTCATTTGCATGAAAACTTGATTATAGCTTTTAAGACTTATCCTATAAATAATGCTTAATCTATATTAACTTTTCACAAAAAATAAAACTAAACTGCAATTTATTTTTAAGAAATTATTACTGAAGCATCTATACAATGCAAGATATGGATTTCTTTCAAAGAAAACTAACTCACCTTTCATTCCAATTTAAAAATTAATTCAAAATTCATCTAGAGAAGCTAAAGAAAAGAAAAAAAGTGAAAAAAGCAGCAACAACAACAAACCAATAAAGCAGCAAGAGAGAAAGGGAAGAAGAAAAAAAAAGTCATGTGTGTGGACATCAAACATTCAACACTCTCAAGTTAGACAAGTTTGCACGCTATCCACAATTTCTATAAATATGAGTGGTGTTATAACAACAGTTTCAACAATATCGATTACCAATACAATACACAAACAACATAAACACGCAACTACAAGACCAACCAGATTTTTTATGCTTTACTACACACGTTTCCAGCATAGCAAAAAATATAACCCTATAATGAGTGCTTTTCTACAGCATTAACTTAGATAAGCATCTTAATTTAATTTTCAGAAAGTTTTTTGCCAGTGTAATATAGAGGGCCCTGACCGTCTATAAAAACATAACTATTGTATAATAAATTTCCTGTGCGCGTTATAAAAGATTTTATGATCAGGTAAGGAAATCCAAAAGATTGCAATTGCAAAAAATTTGGAAGTGAATTTGGCAACTGTATACTGAAATATTTAATTTTAGGTATGCATGCATTAGATTAGCTTGCCTAATCTAGTGTAAGGACAAAATCTATGAGAAACTATGACAACATGGAAAGAGCATTAAAATCTTTTCATTGTCTTCCTGTTGTCATTTTCTGCAAGTTCGGGCTTACTTTTCGAAGTTGAAGAACTTATGAACAGCAAAAGCACTGTACCTGACTGATGTGAGGGGTCTGGGATTAGGCAAAATCACAGCTGGTAGATGTGGGTGTAAGATAGTTACCACTCTCCCCATGAATCCCCCTGGAAATTGTCAACGCTAAATGCATTCACAGTTGGTTGATACTTGTGGCGCTGAAGGTTGCAGTGCTAGAACTCTCGCGGAATCATGGAAAATCTCGGAAATCTCGTAGCAAGTTAATATCTTAAAAAATGTTTTAAAATAGTTGGTATTAAACTAACTTTGTTATTATTCATATTGAGACTAGTATATAAATCTTATTCTAAAGCTAAAACCTGGTCTATGCAGTCTCGCCACATGGCTTTTTGCGACGAGATTTAACGTGATTCAGCGAGAGTTTCAGCACTGTACTGTAACTCTCAGCGCCACAGGTGCCAATTTTTGGCAACTGCAGATTGTGTTGACATTTTTCAGGGGAGAGTGGTAACTATCTCTCGCCCCATCCACCAGCTGTGGCTAGTTTTTTTTAATAGTATGGGCTGAGGAGTCTAAGAAGAGTTAATAGTTAAGAGTTAAGAAGAGTTAAAAAGAGTTTTTTCCTAATGCATTACTATTGACTACAAAATACAAAAGCACTACTCAAGCCTACGAAAAACAGAAACAACACGTTTTCCGAAGATCCGCTTTAACACCGTGCCAAAGGAACCTCGGGGTCAGAAATAATTGCAATTGCAAAAAAAATTGCAATTGCAAAAAGGTGTGTTAATATAGCCGCAGCCCTTATAAAACAAATTTCCACTGGTAACGTACGTACACGTATAATGCAAAGTCAATTACCAATACCATAAAACTTTTACAACAACAACTCCATGGAGTTTAACGCCGCAGGCGACAACTATGGTCATAGGCGACAACACAAAGTTTCGAAAACACAATATTCCATTTCCATACCTAACCTAGCTCATACACCCACAATGACAAAGCTGTGCCACTTTAACATTTTTCCAAACATTCCATTACTCGGGTTCTCTGGCAAGTAGCAAACCAACTGAACCACCAGTGCCGGCAATAAACTTTTAGACTCTTTTTTGTGTATCTATGTATTATAACTGCAATAATTTACAATGAATTGTCAGTTACAACAATTTACAATGACTTGTCACATTATCACCTAACTTATATGAAATACTTGAGTGGACCCACCAGAGAAACTAGACTTTCCTGTAAAATATCTGCAAAATGGACTTGGTCCTATAGGGGACAGGAAGGGACAGATTCACCCCAGCTCCATTGGGCTTCTGAGCTTCTCCACTCCACACCAATTGTTTTGTGCTAGATTGTCAATAGTTTTCCTCCACTGGAATTAGACATAATCATTATGGGCCTGACTTATTGCAAATATTAATTAAACATAGTGCCAACATATGCTATCAAGCTTAATTAGTATTTCAGAGTAAATATACTTTAAAATTAGGACCAAGCCATATGTATTGTCCAAGAGTTGCTAATCAATAGTAGGCTTTCAAAAGCGTGACTCTAACTGCAGTATTGTCAATCAAATTGCATGCTATATGTGATTTCGTCTCACAATGAATTAAAAAAGATCCTGCCAAGTTACACAATGCAAACATCATTATATTGTTGTTAGTTCTATCTAATACAAATAGACCCCATTTGGCTGTATGTTGGTTATTATTCCATTTTTTACATAACTAATGGTAAATTAAAAGACAAAGTGCCAATAGCTTAATGCTACACAACTTACTGCAGGTAAATATATTTTCACAAAGTTTATAGCAAAAAAATAATCACAAGTGTGGATAAAAAATTAAACTAAAAGGTAAACTAACTAATAAAAAGTTAGATAGTTTGTTCATATCTCAAATGCCCCACTTAGACCACATGAATGTCTTCATTCTGTCACACAAGATATTCTAATTATTTACCGTGACAAGTTTTATGGTTTTTCAGTGCCATAATTTATACACATCACAGGAGTTATTTTCGCGAATTTATTAGCTGCCAGTTGGAATTTTATTAATAATACTTTTATTTATATCCACGCATTTTCGAGTCCTTACCAGTCTATGATTATGCATTTAATTGATTCCTTATGATTTACAATTCTCTATATGCAAGATGACACGAACTTATTTAAGCCCCATTTTAAAACCAGTAATTTCAAATCATTAACCTCCATATAAACATCAAGCTCTAACTAAAAACTGCTCAACCTGACTTATTTTTGCCACCTCAATTTATTCTGCATTACTCACAATATTAAATAGCATCTGTCCAGAAATTTAAAAATTCTATCAGGTTAGTTCTTAAACAGTGCAAACAGTAGAAAAGTTCATTCAGCTATGAAAATTTTAAAAATATATATATTTTTAAGTTTAATAGAATATAACATACAGTGGTTTATTACAATAGTTGCATTTATAATTATGAGTTTATAAAAATGGTAATGTTTTCTGGCATCTCCCTTTAGATAATCTGCATGGCAAAATATATTTGCGCCGATATACCTGCTATCCTTAATGTTTGGAAATGGGTTGTGCCTGTTGTATTCCAACCACAATGCCTCTGAAAACTCAGTGGACAATAGCAAAGCTGCAGACAATCAAACTTTTGTGTTTCCTAGGCCAGCTTCAATGGGCTTGTGGAACACAGAAGCAAGGCCTAACACTGCTGCAGCTATGCAAGCCTCTCTGCTCTGCTTAAAACTCCACTAAGAGCGGATTCTATTCAAGGCACAGTATCAATTCTTTCCTCCATCCAATATTGCAATAAAAATGCAGATTTTATTGGACTCAACAACAAGCCAGAGAAAAAAAATGCAATAAAAGAAATATCAACAAAAAAATGAAATAAAATACATTCCTGCATTAGCATTCCATTTTTTTTTCTTCCATGGAGTGGACATTGGGGGACATTGTTTAATATAACCTGTTGCTCCAGGGTGGAGTTGCCATGCAGAAGAGAAAGAAGCCAATGGAATTTTTCTTTTCCCTCCATCTCTTTTGAAGAGCAGAATAATAATTTGAAGGTCCAAAAATAAAAATTATAACAACAAGGGAGTTTATAATGTGGTCAGGAGTTCTATTCTTGAATACAGCACAACTAGGCAACAATAAAAGCACAGAGCGCATTCAGCGGTAGCCATGGTTACAGAAAAGCAGTACAATACCTTCCAACAACAAGGAGCATTGTCTGAAGTTTGTGAATAGAAGCAACATTCCACTTGGAAATTGTATTACCACTCACTTTTTAAGGGGGAGAAAATTTTCTACATTAAGGACGAGTTCGAGTCTCAAAAAATAATGCCTAAAGAAAAAAGACAAGTAAAATAAAAGAAAACTAGTTTGCAGAATGTGAGTGGTATATTTTTATTGTATGCTGTACAATGCAGTATACAAAACGCCAGTTTGTAACAAAAGTACTTCCTATGGCCTAAGTGCTTCCTACTTGTACTTCCAGCATTAACTGAAGCATGAAAACTGACTACACAATCCAGTTTGAATCGCAGTTCCAATCTAAAGTTACTATTTCTAGGTCCACAGAAAATAATGGTGTAACTACTGAAGTTAGCATAAAAGTGATTAGAGAATTTTGTTTTAAAACTTTATATATAGTTATAATGTCAATTGTTTTATACTAGCTTTATAATATGGATCTTAACTTAGTTTATGATCTGTTCTGGTTAAGTTATATATTTGATAAATTTAACTGCCTAAGGTAATGTGAACTAATGAGTTTTACTGTCATTCAAGTGGACATTTATATATGATTAAACTGTTGTTATAACTGTAAAAATAAGCAAGTCAGGTAGACTTATTTTTGTGCAAATCAGTATGTATTGTTGAAATCATGATTTTTTGAAAAATTTTATCAATCTGAATATACTGGGATTTGCTACATTACATATTGGAATTTACTCATAATCTTAAAATGATAGAGAAAAGCATTTTACTATTTTATACATGACTATTAATCCATTATGCTAGGAAAGTAAAGTATTTACTATTGTAATGTGGATATGAGGCCCATATGAGTGTGTTTTGGTATCCACTTGGTATTAATTCAACAATTGATAGATCATGTAGTGACTTAAAGATAGAAACTTTGCAATAGATCATTAAATAGATAGAAATAATAATCTATTGTGTCACTATGGCACTTATGTTATACATACATCACAATCTTTACCCAGTATTTCTCTCCACTGGTTTATTTCTGGGAAACATTCTCACTATAGCAATGACTTACAACCATTCTTTGTTGCTATGATACTTTTACAATAGGCAACAAGTGAACAAAAAGAGATGGCATAATTGAAGGATGCACATCACAGTCTTCAACTTACCTAGCAACACCAAGCCTCAATTTTGACAAATACAAGAAAACAAAATGGGGAGTCCAAGATGACATCATTACAAGGGAAAGCCAGCATGTGTTCATTTGTTTCTTTTAGTCACAAATGATGCTGCAAATGATGTTCTCTTGCCCATCACCTCCAGGCAATATTTGGTCAACATTTCCCTATTGATTTATTAATTCCAATCGATACCCTATTGATTTATCTCCCACTTAAAAACCATTCTATAGGCTATACAAATAAGGGAATGAAGAAAAGTAAACATCAGATTGGAGTAGTAGTTATAGCTGGATAATGAAAAATAGAGCTTTGTCTTTTGGAAACCAATCATCCTCCCAATCAATTTAATAGCTAACTTTTGTTATTGATTATTGGTATTTGTAATTGATTGATTATATTGGGTAAACAATTACCTTCAAAAACAAACAAAACTCTAAATTTCTAGTTGAAAGTATTTTCAAGCCTCTAACATTATGCCTAGAAACTATTTAGGTTTAGATAATTAAAAAAAAATTACAGTCAGTTATTCATTATTCATGAAAATATTTGTATAATTGATCATCTTTTGTGTGTAACTTATAGAACTCAAGAAAGAGAAAAGTCAAAACACTAAGTTATAAACAAATAAAAATAATTAGATTAAGTGGTAGTCTGATCTCATTTAAGATTAAAGATTGAACCACTAACATCTACAAGTTTTTGTATAAATAAATAAATTATTTTTTTCAAAAGAAATTACCTATTAACTTTAAATGTACCATTGTCAAATTACAGCAGATTGGAAAACAATTTCCAATCAATTTCCAATATGCCATTTTCTTTTTTTCCTTTTACAATACTGATGGTGTGTGTTAAAAAATTCAGACTGCTTGAAAAAAAAGTGGTTCATATTAGATTAAGGCACAGTGGGGTGAGAGATGGATAGGGGGGATTTATGGAAAGTGAACTATGATGGGGTAATTTTTTTAACCCATCAAATGATTTTATATTTAATTACAAGAAGCAGGAGGGGAACAGAATCGCCAATCATTGAAATTTAACCTCGGTGAAATATTTAGCGAGATGAAAAAAAAACACACACACAAACTACAAGCAAATTAAAATATTAAAAAAAAAGAAAGTCGAATTTAAATTTGATTCATGTTGGGCTTACTAATTAACTGGTTTCATAATACGGAAAAGGGTAGCTCAGCAAACATAATAAAAATTGATGGATTTATTCAGGAAGAAAAGTTTTCCACTTCCATTTGAGAAAAAATAAAGAAAAATCAGTACAACTATTTAGGAAATCGCTTAAATCATTGCCCCAACGACTGTGTGTTTCATTCGCAACCGCTGCAATCCGCTCATTTGCATTCAAAAAAATAATAGAAGTTAAAAGAAGAAGAAAAAAAAAGCAAATTGAAAATAACGCCATAATTGATCTAAATACCCTAATATGGGTTTTAACAACCCAATTCCAATCTCGTAAAGCCATTAACGTTAGTAAAACACTTCAACAACCCATAAAATTAATCAAAATTTTACAACGTTACGATTTTCGTATAGGCTTAGAAAAGCATATATTCGTATTACGTAACCTAGCATTTGAAAATAATACTCGTTCATTTTGTGTAATGGGAAATATAAGGGACTGAGAAGAAACAACTGTATAGAAATTAGTTCCTACGTTCAGTTCTCGATTATGATTCCTGTTAAATAGACTCTGAAAACTCTCGGACCAAAAATACGAGATTGCGAAGAAATTAATTTTAGAAAATTATAAACTATCATCAGTCATTTTCGATTGATATCATGTATTTGAGACTTAGCCTTAACAATTGTAGGAAATAATTTCAAGTATTTTATTACATTTAAAAAAAATTTTTTTTTTGAAATGATTAAACCCAGAATACTTTCTTTTCGTAAAACCAATCTTGTATTTTTGCTCCGGGACTTTCACAGTGCCTAATATCCCACTAGCGAATATTGCTATTAAATCTGCAAGTAATGCTTATCATTAAAAAAAGTAGCTGCATTCAATAAGTTAACACCCTAAGCGTAAGTGTTAGGTGTTAGTATGCATTACATTAGAAATTAACACCTACGACCTCTTAACACCCTTAAGACTCTACTTTTTGAACGCAGCTAGTGGTAATGCTTTAGTAGTACTGTGTAAGCTGCAGGATGTGGTGTAGAGAAACATTGAAACTGCAAACCGACAACTGAATTTTATGGTCTTTTATTTTATCGCAATGAATTGCATGTGCTATGGATTAACTAAGTGAGATTAAAGTGGTGGGGTGGGGTTAAGCCCCTTAAGATACACTATATATATAAACGTCAAAGATACATTTTACAGCGTCCCTACGGTGGCGCTTATGGGAACTATCTTCCTAAATCTTGTTCCTGTTGTGCAGGCGTCTGATTTTCCCAGATTTTCCTGTGCATGTACGAATTTAGGCTATATTGTTGAAAGTTGCTACTAGAAGTTGCGTTCTTCTGGTAACTCTTTGCAACGGTTAAGTCTGTAGACATTTATGTCCCCTTTATTAATGGAAGCCTCAAGAGATTGACAAACATCAAAGATTAATCGAGTGAA
>JAQGBF010000186.1:0-10901 GCA_034698245.1 Schendyla nemorensis | reverse complement strand
GAATAAATAAAGGAGTGTTGATGGAATTAACAATCATAATTTAGCCAACTTAAATCATAGATGTGAAGACCAAAAACTTGGTTCTTATAAATTTATATAGTGCCACAATTGTTTTGGTCCCTTGAATGATACTACTCCCGAGTTTATACTGTGGTTATGAAAAACTTTATTAGCGGCACCCTGTATGCATAACATAAGGAAGGAAAAAAAACACGGCAATTACTTGCCAGCAAGTAGCAAGTACTTGCCAGTTTCAAAAAGTTGCCCCTAATATAGGGAGTTTTTTTAGGCAACTTTATCCCACTGGCAAGTACTTGCTACTTGCTGGAAAGTAATTGCCCTGCTTGATAGAGGTTTAAGTGGATTCATTGGATACATTCACCTAAAAACAAAACTGACTTGTTGAGGTTCGACCCATTTTAGGTTGTTGGTAATTTTCAATATACGAAAAAAAATGAGATGGCAATACTTTAGAAGGCTTTTGTGCATAACTGACATGATGAGATAAGGAAAAGTTCTTAAAAAGAAAAAGCTTACGTTAGTTGCTTCTAAAGATCTGCATTTGACTGAAATAGTGATATAGCCAGATACGTTGTTCCAGTAGCATATCAATAATTGTTTATAGCTCTTGTCGTACTGTGCCTGCGCCTCAGACTATTAAGGGTTTAGACCTAGCCAAGATCATTGGCATATTTTTATAATTGAGAAAAAATGTGAAAATAGCATTCAATTATAGAGAGGAATGAAAATCCCAATCTCGCGCTATTAGCATGTTAAAGATCTCCAGAGAGAATTTCCTGAGCTTATCCTCTAATGTTGGCAATTAGTATTAGCAGAATTATATAGACCCTGATTACCTCCATTACACTCAAATACACGAATACACTCAAATAACGTCCAACACGACAAAACCAGCAATACTTTTTTCTCGTAAAAGCAGTCTCGTATTTTTGCTCTGAGACTTTTCGCAGTGTCTGTTTTTTGTTCCCTTATCAAATTGAGAGAATGTCGACTCGTCCTGTCTGGTTCCATTCCCAACTTACCTGTCATGGCGTCGTGCTAGCCTCGTTATGGGTCCCAAAAGTCAAGACGCGTGCATCGATCACGTGACACTTGGGACTCGCAACCATTGATAGTGGGGGAGGTTAACAGAATCCTACAAGCAATGAATCATGTGCATTCCCACTCGCATCGTTTTAGTTTCGCTTTCTGTGCGCGTTCTGATAGGCCTAATGCTACCTTGCCACACATTTAAGTGTTCCTGTCAAATGCTTTCCATTTACTCCCCTCAACCCCACAATAATATAAAACAACTGCCTACTATATTGCCATTCTTGATCAAATCTTATTTTCGGCCAAGAGCTTTTTCAGGAATGGTTATTATGTTTCGGTCGCCATATTGAAGTGTATGGTGCATCTGTTTAAAAAGTGCCAGAAAAAGTGTACAGTAGGGACTTGTAGGTCTCGTAGTCATATGATGTTCCACTAAAGTGAAGGTTGCTTGAGTTTGAAGAACTGCTTTACGCTGTTTGTTGTAGTCAAACCTGGATATAACGACATCTGTAACAATGAATTCTTTCTTCCTCCTAAGTATTGTTACATGATAATTAACAACTGGTTCAATTCCTCTCCTCTTTGATAATTCCCCTTCCTCTTCAAGAACCCATTGTTAGCTATGCAATAATAGTCATTCTGTGATGTGCAGAAAAGCCAACATCACAATTATTAGATTAGCATTTTAGCACATGTTGTTCTCAGTATTGTCCAGCAACAGTGATGACTCATCATTGTTCCTGGATGATCACTAGAAAACATCTGCTAACCTATAAATATCATATCCGGATATAGCACTATTAGAATTTGGTCCCAATTATCAATTTCAATAAAAATTTACCATTTTATAATGGTAACCCGCTTATTGATGGCGCCACTGCTGTGTCTACCATTGGTGTGATGCTGCTGATGTTTTTTGCATCATGTAGTCATGGTTATGTCAACATTGTTTGTTGTTGTGTGCTATGATGTAACATAGTCCTAATTAGTTTGTAGGCATGAATTTAATTCCCTTATGTGCAATGATAGTTGGCACTAGTTTCACAGACACCATATAGTCTCATTTGCTATGCAATGACACTTCTAATTTTGCAATCTCTCTTTGCTGATGAAGCAAATAATGGGGTATTGGCACCATGATTAGCACCAGAAAAGAGAGGACTTACCTAGAAACAAATCCTAAGCAAATTGAAGAATCAGACTCCAATTTCCATTTTTCTATTAAGCAAATGGGGAGCAAAAAGCCTTAGGACACCAGTATTTACATTCTAAATGACCTCCATGCTAAGCCTAACTAAGTTTCTGAAAAGTCCATTTTATTCATGAATCTCCTTCTATTGGAATTCACACTTCTTCTTAGCAGAGCTCAAAGGGTTAAAGCCCCCTTTCTGCAACAATTTATAAACATAGATATTCAGGCTGGTGCTGGAAGCATCCACTTAAAATTAATTTATTGCCAATATGGCACCAACCTGAAATATTCCTGGGCTAGCAGCTAGATGCTTCTGGGAGCAAGCAGGAGGACTGCCCATACATAAAACTTGTCCTCCATGGAGGGATAGCATTTATGTCCCACAATATATACAGCCCTCCCCCATTTACATGCTGCTATTGTCCACTCTGTGAGGTGGGGGGTAGAAGAGATTAGATCCAGCCCTGATCCCCATGGTTTTTTTTTACTCCTAAATGTCACAAAATCAAAGTCAGCTTGGTAGGGAGGTGGCTAAAACACTAGTTAAGGGGCACAGCATGCTTAGCCCTCCTTTCTCCCACCAGGTGGTGCCACTGTTTATGTCTTTCCATTACTAAATTGACTGCAGCTACTAATAAAAAAATGTTTAATGCACTAGAGAGATTTGTAAAGGCTGCATTAAAGCTGTGATCAGTAATGTCATTGCTGTGATGAAAATAAAAAATATAATGACAAAGATAAAATGTAAAACTTCCATTTACAAAGTTGAAGTTGGTGGTCGAATTAGTAAGAATCGGCTGTTACAAAAATTTTATTGAGTGAGCTAAGTAGAAAAAAAATTCCTATAGGTAAAATGTTAGACATCAAATGACCCTGAATAGAAAGTCAAAGATGAAAATTGATGGCACAACTTAATCTCTCATCCGTGTCTTACTATTAAATTCCATTAACAGTTATTCATTCTATGGATATTTAAAAAAATAAATAGGGTTATAAATTCTGAATTTCTCTGTTATAGGTGTCTGTGATTTCACTGTGTAGGTACTTACTATATAAATATTAAATAATAATATCCTTATCGAGTGAGTCTTTATAGTTCCTAGAAACACTAAAGGACACCTTAAGGTCATCACTAAAGCTAAAACTTAATTTAACACCCCACTTCTCAAAACCGCCATCTTGCTAGACAACAATCTCACAAACAAGCAAATAAACATAAACAACATTCATACAGCATCCCCACTTTTACTACCTACTTTATGAGGAAGAATGTGCAGGCAAAACTGTTAATGGTGCAAAAAAAAGCTACATTGCCTAATATTGGAGAACCACACTTGTAAACCATAAATGTCAAGAAGTGACAACTAAGTATAAGAGCAAAGCATGTTTACATTTTTAAAGGTTGATGTGTGAGCGGAGGAGCTTGGGATGAGTAAGTAGGTGCTATGTGTGTGTGTGATGAGTTTAACAATTCTCTTTGCTCTCCAGACAACAGCAAAGTTGTATCTTAAATCCCCACTTCACATTTCCTGGCTTTTGTGTGACTTCTTTTCTGGCTTTGTCTGCAATCTCCAGATCCGAGGTTAGGATCAAGAGCATAGACCTGCTCTTATCATGTTCTTTTCTTTCTGATACTGGTAAAACCTTTCTTGTTTCTGCTTAGTCTGTTTCGAATGACACCTATCTCCTTCCTTCCATTTGCACTGAGCCCTCTTTTCTTTCTTTTTTCTCTTCTTTCTTTAGCTTAAAGCTCGCTCCATAAAAAATTCCGGCGGGCTTTATCATTAAATTACGGTTGGAGTTAGTTATAGCGACATCGGATATACTGTATCAGTATTGGCGATACTGTATCGATGCTGCAGTTTAGCGACTATCACACAAACCGTTGGTTATAGCGTCAATCCGGATGTGAGATTGTAGTGCAAGTAGATTCTTTTGTAGTGTCACTTGAAAGAGATCTGAACTTGTCAGGAGAAGGAAACAAGATGATATGTTAAAAGCTGCCACCAGGGGAGCTTTCTTATCTTTGATTTTATTGTGTTGTTTTATATCTGTCATCAATTGGAGTAATCAATTCAATCAGTTAATTTAAAAAATAAAAAGTACCCCTGGTGGCAGTTTTAGACATGACATCCTCCTTCTCGTGATAACAGACTGATAATCCACTGAATTTTTTTTAGCCATTTAATGCTTTGTTATAAGTGGTGAGAACAGTGAAGCTAACTGATTAAAACCAATTATTATTATTATTGATGCTATCAAAGGTGATGATTACTAATTTAGCTACCATTAAGACATTGTTGAATGCCTGAAAATAGATTTAGTTTATTTTTAATTTTAATGGAGTTTAACGTTACGGGTGACAACTGGGTCATAGGCAACAACGAAGTTCTAAAATCACGACAATCCAATACTTAGATTCAGAGCAACAAAGTTTTGCCACTTTCACATTTTTCTGAACACAGAAAAATGTGACTTGACGCTGGCTAGGTTTAAACCTGCACTCTAGGGTTCAGAGGCAAGTGGCCAACCAACTGAACCACCAGTGCTGGCTTGGATGAATGTCTGTTACCATGTTTGCTACATGGAATTGCTAACTGAATATAGGGGACAAAAAAACTTCAAACATTTATAATGGCAAATTCAGCCTGTTTATGAATTTTACTAAAGTCACAATGGCAAAATGGCTGGCTGCCAATTGCTCAAACCCCTTCTGAATAGCTTCTGTCAACTTTTGGACATTCCAGGCTCTATTGTCCAAAATCAACTGTAATTTGACCTAACAGTGAATTTTCACTAATTAGTTATTTGCTTTTAGTTAATACCTGTTATTTTATATAGGACTTTTTTACGATGCATTTTTACTAATGAGTTGCATTGTTGAGTTCAAGTCTTGACATGAAAAATCAGCACGTGAATCGCCGAAAAACTTTTAGCTCGAAAGGAAAGTCCTTTGACAATGCCACAAATCAGCGAATGTTCCCATAACATCACTAGAGAATGTTATCGATTGTTATAAAATCACAGGTATTATATAAGTTTTTTAAAGCGAGAAATCTCATAATGTTCCGCTCAATAACGACTCGTCACGTCAGGACTCGTCACTGATGGCGGAAATCACTAGATTTCACGCTTATACTGTGCTCAACATCAATCTGAACAACTTGAGCGACGCTACACAAACATTTCCACAAAAATCAAGGTAAAAAAAAAACCCCCAACCTTCCTCTTATTAATTTAGCAGTCATTGGTGACAACTTCTTCCAACAGGCAACTGTCCCATCTCTAGGCAGTCGCCATGGTTACTGTAATGGGCCTATTATGATAAAGATGGAGTCTGGCTCCAGGCTAGCCAAGTGTGGGTGGGTGTGTGATGAGAACCTTAACGAATTCCTTGTTTCATCATCTCCCTTGATGGTTGTGCAAAATAAATCAGTTGCTGAGAAATGAGATCTGTCAACTGAAGCTGATGTACCCACAGGGGCCCAAATGGAGAAGAAGGAACAAAAAATAAAACCAAAGGAAAAAAATATTTCCCTCCATGCCTGAGGTGAAATATAATTATTGAATATAAGTCCTGCGTGTGTACAAAATGGTAGTACCTTGAAATGTGTTGTACATGTTGTAGCAGAGGCAGTAGGTGATAAAGCTGCTGCTGTTGGTGGTGGGTTGATAGGAGGAGAAGGTAGGTCACCTCAGGCCAGGAGGAGTTTTAAGGTGAAGTCCTTGCATGGTTTTTTTTGTTTGTTTGTAGCCTTGGTTTTGTGGTTTTTTGTTTTGATGGTTTGGAGGGATGGTGTATTAAATGTTTGTTGTTAGTGGTTGACAGTATTGGATAGCAGGAAGAAAAAATAAAGTTGCCCTTATAGTGTGATGTTTTGCCACTAGGTGCAGTATTTTAATTGTTAGATGTGGGAGATTTAGTCCCTTGTATCCAGGCATGATTTATGCATGCTACAAGGCATAAGCATGGGTATAAAGGCTTGATACTATTGCCTGAATTTGAAAATTTAAATAAGGCCGCTTTAAAATAATGCACCTAGCGGCAGAACTTCATACTAATGAGAAAGGTTTTTGCTTGCTAATATGTTTTAGAAATTATACATTTATTAGATAAAGGAAAAGAATTATTTTGCCCCTGTTTTAATAGCGACAATACAAATCCGCCATTCAAATTCAGAATCGGATTCGTATACTAAGAGTGAAGATAAAATCAGATTAAATATGGCCACCACCTGGCTGCTTCATGTCAAGTTAAAGTAAGTGTTAAGTGCATTAATACAAAAAAGTAGTTCCTTTATTAATGCGCTTAATATATGGTATTGATGTTAAGCAGTCCGGTGGGGCGGCCATATTTAATGTGATCTTATCTTCATTCTTAGTATAAATTACTGACGAACAATAGCCAAGCGAAGAAAATGACTCGATGCAAATAATTACAATCATGTGACATACCCATAGCAAGGTTTCCATAATATCACAATATTTTATGGGAAATTGCTTTCTGCCAGTTGTTTTTGCATGATTGGCAAAATGCTTAACCAGCACTATAGGGTACTTTTAACTGATCGCTATAGTGATAAGTAACGTTATAACAATTGTTACTGCTTCATAACAGTCAGGTCATCTGAAAATTTTCTGCAGAGGTTAAACTGTTTCAGATTGGTTTAATGGTTAGTCATTTCCCTATGAACCTGAGTAATGAGGGATCAGTGTGTGATCACTATTGATGGAATTTTTTCAAGTTTGGAAAAATTTCAAATGCAAATGGCAACAATACAAATTAATCCGAATATTCTCTCTTGTTTGACCCGAGCATAGCAGATTCCAGTCAAATGTTAAACTCAATTTTATTAATACTATATTATCACGTAAATTTCTTCCCGTAACTTTCTTCTTATTCTATTATTGAATAAGGCATCAGTTTAATTTTTTTTTTCCTATTCATTTTGTAAATGGGAATGATATATGGTCCAATTTTTATGCAGTTCAGGCCAGTTTAACAAGTCTCAAAGTGCTGTGTTAACGCAGTTCAAGTTTCAAGATATATCAGAAAAGCAGTAATTTCTGATATCCAGCAATAAATCCTGGACACAAGCAAACAACAACAGTTCTAGGATTAGGGAGTTGTCACAAACACTCTTATCACACTTCTCATCCTTGGCATTTCTCTCCACACTGTTTGCTAAAAATTGCCAATGTGGGGAGAAGAGGAGACAGAAATAAATTACAGCTTGGCTATGGCACTTGCACTATCAGTTATATATTATCATGTCATTTTACATTACAAGGTTACTATTTGCGGTTCAAAACCATTGCAAAAAATGTAAATCTTTTCTATTTAAGTCGTTGCGGTTATTTACACTCGAGACTTCATCACTGAAAAAAAATAGAATTTTTTTTACAGACAATCGTTTTACAGATTTATGTAAAATTTCATTTTATCTCATCAATTATTTAAAACTTTATTATTATACCTAATTATTCAGCATTATTGTAATGTTCGGGACTTTTTCCGTAAATTATGACAGATTCTTTTCCCACAAAATTACAAAAAATCTTTAGTAATTTTTTGGAATTATTAAACATTTTATGGAAATTTACAGAAAAAAATTGTAAATTTGCATTAAAATATGGAAACTTAAGGAAAAGTTCCGTTATTCTACTCCAGAATTTTTTACAGTGTTCCTTTCTTCTTAGCTAAGCGCGTTTCGACCTTCCTAGATCACATAAATATTAACATCCTAACCTAATTTTCAAAAAACACATGTCAGTTACATTACCCAAAAATCGTGATCCTGTGTTTAATCAAAAATAGACTCGCAAACCTGATTACATATTTTAATTACTGACAAATCCCTTGTTGCATTAATCCAGGCAGCCCCTGGAACATACCGAATAAAGTATTAAATTACAAACTGTCTTTCCCAGATCATCTCCAAAACTGTCAAAACAGTTTTAGTACTCATCCCTAAAAAAATGACCTAAAAAATGGAGAGCCTAAGATATAAATTGCAAGGATGAGAGAAAAAAAAATACTAAGACTGGAATAAAGCGAGGGAGTTGGGTCTAGATTTCAGGTTTTGACAGCTGACAACGATATTCTAGCCCAATCTGTCAGAAGAGGGCGTTGGTTTGATTATGACTCTCCCTATATGGAATCCACAATTTCAACTTATTGTGATGAGATCTCTTGGTTTATTTTTTCCAATTCATCACATGAGAAATCCAGGTCTGGCTAAAGCTTAACGGGAGACCCACATTTTTTTTCTTAGTAGAGGATAGTTTTATAGATACAATTTATTTTCTCAAAAGAAAGCTAATGACTTGTGTATGTAGAGATCTGAAGATGGAAAGGTAATCCTTCTGAAAAGCTCCGAAATAAATACGGAAGAGCATGTAATATCAGTATCAATTTAATTTTTTGGAAATAAAGGCCTAATCAAAAAAGTACAGAATTATTAAATTTCAACAGACGGTCTAAAATTTTCTAGATGAGATTTCATTTGGAGATATTTTATTTACAGGAGAAAAAAATCTCTTCAATTTTTAAATCTTAATTTTTTTTAGATAGAAAATCGTCTCAAGCAGGATTTTGACTCTGGAATTTCATATGGGATTTGTTTCCGCCCTGATTTAAAACCTTTAATAAAGTCTAGGTCATAAGGAAGGCTTCACCTTATAATTTGAACACTTTATTGTATCTTTATAGTATAGTTCATTATTATTAGAAATCTCTGATTGTTATATCTATAGTAATAGTTATACGCCTGAGGCGAGACAATCGAGATATATCCGATCTAGTACATACAAGCAGAGGAAACTAATTTTTCAGAGGCGAAGCCGAGGAAAAATTATTTTCTGAGACCTTAATGTTATTATTAATAATTTCAATTAAAAATCAATCTGGTTTGTGCGTTTCTAATTTGCTGTGTCGTTAAGCACTATTCTGTTGTTGTTTAAGAAGAAGTTGTTTTTGTTTACCACATTACATAAAATCCATTTGGGGTTAATCACTTCAGCGTTCCTGGAACTATGATTTTATGTTTACCAAAGTTGCCAGGAGAAGTCGTCGTAGTAGTGGACTACCGAGTTTTATCAGCTTATATGGGTCAGTCGAAAAGGATAGCGATTAATGATTCGGCTGCCATGACAAACCCATTAATTTAATTTATTATTTTATTCGATGCAACCTGAATGCAGAACTCCATAAGTAATCGAGTTTGATTTGGTTGTCGCTCGGTTTAGCTCGATTAATTTCGTTTTTTTTTTCGCTTTTTTTCGGCGTGCGATTTTTGCCAGAAAAATTACTCGGGTGATTGTTTTGAACTTTTGTCACAGAGTTAAGTAAGTCACGATCGTCTCCAGAGAAAGTTTTTTGAAACGCTTCCAAGGGGGCTGGGTAATAGAAAAATGAAACTAACTGGCTGTTCCAAAAGCTTTATCTGATACTTCTGGGCCTTCAATAAAAGCAGCAAATTAACCGATAATCTATTTTATTGAAAAAAAAAAACTCTACATTGTTGCTGCAGTGCCTATTAAAACATACCGTAAATTCTCCAATAAACGCCGTGGGAGTTTATAAAAAATCGCTCTCGTCCGACCCGACGTTTATTGGAGACTCCCCGAAAATTGCAAGACTCCCCCCTTGCATTCGGACCTGACGCACCCGGCGTCTACTAGAGGTCGGCGTCTATTATTAGGACGCCTGCGTTTATTAGAGAAAGTACGGTATCTGCGCCAAAGAATTAAATGGTATATTTATTTTCTATGGTAATGCGTGAAACACAACAATAAAATAAAAGGATGCACTGCAGCAAACAAAAAAGCTAGTTTCTAATTATTCCTCTTTCCTCACCTATTTGAAGTGCATATATCCACAATGACTGTGGTGTCCGTTGTGACACATTACAAACTAACTAAGATACTTGCAATATTTTCATCACGCTAAATCTACACAACTAAGAAAGTTCGTATATTTCTTTTATTATGCTAATGAGTTAATGCATATTACCATTATATGTACTACTTTCATATGCCCTATCAATAGCGACCAATGGCTCAATACATTCCTGTATGCTGCTCATACAAAATTAGTGCATTGCGTGTGCAATATAAATTAAAGAAAAAATCAACACGTTCGTGTAAAAGCGAATCTTTGGAAACTGACAAACATTAACCAGCGGGTAATCTTAGAGTGGTTCGGCATTTCACACTCAACATTTTGGCCGTTTCTGTGATAGTTTTCTTTTTTGCCTGTTATTGTGTTCGGCGTTACAGAACTCAACATCACGATCGCAAAGAATCTTCGGAAGTGTCCAAAGATCCAGAAAAGAAAAAATTCAAACTTACAAAAACTTAGTTTTCCGTGCAATGAAAACTTCGCTTCTATATACTGAGTAATTTCTAAGCACTGCGCATATTGCATGTTGTAAACCAGTTCATAACTTCGCTCACCAACAACAAATTTCACGCGAAATGTGACTATCTATGATTTATTCTGTAGTCTTTACAGTAGTGCCTTCTAGTGAGGGATTTTCAACGTGATGAATGAATTAAACATGGCTTCCAAGTTAGGAAGATTTTTACTAAGCTGAGCCTCAGGACTACCATTCACTCATCTAGATGCTAATCCAGGCTAAGAAGAAGTCTATAT
>JAQGBF010000185.1:0-10919 GCA_034698245.1 Schendyla nemorensis | reverse complement strand
TGCGGGTTCAAACCCGGCCAGTGTCGGTCACATTTTTCCGTGTTTGGAAAAATGTGAAAGTGGCACAGCTTTGTCATGGTAGCTGTACGGAAATGGAATATTGTGTTTTCGAAACTTTGTGTTGTCGCCTATGACCAAAGTTGTTGCCTGCGACGTTAAACTCCATTATGTTGTTGTTGTTGTTGAGAGGTAGTCTGCATTGTGTTTAATTGTGTCATTGCAATTTTGTATAGTTTATTTTTTAACCTTTTTCCGTTTGTTTACACTATGTGTGGCTAGACATCAGAGATAAGACACAAAATGAAATCATGTGCACTTAAAATCAGTCCACTTAAAATCATAGGTAGCTATTTGAATATTTCATTCAAACATCTTATGCAAATTTGGACCATTATGCAATTACAGCCATTTCCTTGTCCATCCACACCTAATTGGAAGGCACTGCGCACATAGAAGAAATAGCAAATTGGAACACAATTAATTGCAAAAAGGGACATGAAATAATTAATATTCCTACAGGGTGGTGACAATCAATGACAAATGGCTTTTCCACCTTCAAGCCAAGGGAGTGAGTGACCTTCTCCATGTGACAGATCTCAGAGATAACAACTACAAAGCCACACCTGTACAGGTACACAACACCTGTTTGCTCAGTCCTTAAAGAACTGAAGTGTTTTGCAATAACTGGGAGGAATAATAGGAAGAACACAGTCTTCCTAGCTGAAGGCCTTTAACTAGGATTTGATACTGTAAAATGATAGCTAAATGCATGCTTGAAATTGTGTCTAGTCTCTTTTTAAAGGCATCAGATTTTGCTGTTCAGAAATGCCAGTGTTGCTCAATTGGATCAAAAGGATCAGTTATCTAATTATTTAAAGGACTGAATTTAATATTTGGAGTTTTAATTTTCATGAGGTTCAGTTTTCAAATGTCTTTCCTTTTCTGAATGACACCTACTTTTTTGCACAAAAAATGCTAATAATGTGGTTTAATATGTAGTATGATTGATTTACAGGATGAGATGATAATTTGATGTGATCTAATCACTTAAAAAATTTGATATCAAAATTCCAAGGAAAAATGAATAGCCACAGAAAAATCTGATTTTACATTCTGAATGCATTACATTCTGCACAAATCCATAATTTGATACACCAACTAAATCATCTGAAAAACATCCAGATTACATGCCTTTAACTCCCATTTACAACACTTCACCCTCAAACTCATTTTCCACATCACTTCTCTTTCACTCACTTCCCTGACAAATTTGCTCAGCATTTTATGCAAATCTCACATATCTGCACTTCAACTCCCCAATTTATCTCCACAGCCAAATTCCCTCCAAGAAGAAAATTCATTATGATGTGGGCAATTTGTTTCATATGCACTTAGTTAGAAATTCATAATGCCTAAAAAAAAAGTTAGACTTGCATAATGAAGCAAGAGGTCAGCTTTCAGGTTTGCTCAGTGATCTCAGGTTTCCACATTTCCTTTGGGAAAGACACTATCCTCCCTTTCCCGCCATGGAACCCCTCTTCAGCAGCCCTCAGTCTGTGGGTGTGGTTCAAAGGGAACCCCAAAAGGACACAGAAAAGTTAAAAGCAAAGAAAAAAAAATGTCTTTGAAATACCCTCATAAATAAACACACAAACAGGACAGAGCTGTAAATGTAGCAAATGGGGGGAAATTAGGCCAGAAGTGGATGTATTTATGTATTTAATAATATGGTATGAATTCTAATGTGGATTGGGATTTATTTTATTAGGTAATGTCTGGAGATTTAATGTTTGTAGGTGGGGTATGATGGGATTCTACAATGGGCTATAAAGTTTAGATGTGTTATTTTAGTGGTTTTATGGTGGAAAAGTAGTGAACAGGAGTAGGTTATATGAAGAAAATGATTTATTTCTTATGTCTGGCTATGGAAATTAATTTTTAGAAATTATTCAATTTGTCCTAAATTACTCAGGCTTGATTAACAATCCATTTTATTTTCAAGATTTATGAATTGTTCGCTTTAGTGCTAAAACAGCAGATTTTTTTTAGCATTTGGCAATGTTGTTTGAAATCAAAGTGACAGACCTCACATTGTTGGAGACCCTTATATTGTTACAGCATTGTAATATGCTCTGTAAGACCACAGAACAAAAAGACTTGACACTTAAAAAAGTAATTTTTGGAAAATGCAACCCAAAAATTTTTTACCAATTTTAATGTTTAACAATAAGGTTGGGCAGATTAAATAATAAGGCGATGTCAGAAATGCTGCTAATTTTTTCAGACTTTTAACATGGACTTAGATATAGGAAGTGTCGCAGGTCCTCTTGTTCTATTGTCCTATGACATACTCTAAGGTAATAATGAAAAAAAAAATTCTATTGTTACACTATACTCACTCAAACAATCATTTTGCACTAAGCCTAACTTAAATATAGCTTTGTATGTATCAAATATTTCTCTATAACTTACACTAATGAAATCTAAATTCAAAATAGTATATAGCACAAGGCTAGGTTCACACTAGTATGTAGCTTAAGCTTTAAACAATATTCAGTCCTAATGTTGAATATTGTTAATGTTATTAAAGCTGAAGTTTATGTGTGAACCTAGCCTAAAATATACACAATTTTAAACTTTAAGTAACAGTTAAAACCTGTTACTTAATAAGTGTCACACTGAAGTGTTTTGTTCACAGATAAGCCTTTTGTTTTTTTAAGTGCAAACTACTGTAAGGATCCAACCCTGAAAATGCCTTTACCTCACACATACTTGCAGTGAGCCCCAGAAAAGAGTGGACCTGAACCAATAAATCTTACTTTACTTCACCCCTCTCTTGCTCCTTCCTTTCACACTGCACAAACCACTTCAAAAAAATCCCAGGTAATTAGTGTCCTCATAAAAACACATGAAATTAATCAATATTGTGTTTTCTTCCTGCTCATGCAACTATAGCAAAAGTATTTATTGATAGGGAGGGGAGGCAGGATAAGTGGCAGAATTGCTCTTTTCATGGGCCAAGCTACTCCAGGAATGTTCTTTGAGGGGTATTTCTTGACCACCATAATTGCCCTCAAACCCCCCACAAGCCCCACCATCAAAAGAAAAGCTTCTTAGGGGTCTTCTGTCCACAGCTCCACCTGCTGAAAGGTGTTATTTACTTACAAGTTTACTTGGGCAAAGTGAAATTCCAAATGGCTACTTTATTCTTATTGCTAAAACCTTTCTCTCTATTTTGTTTTTGGTCTAAAAGAAGATGGAAAGTGAAAAAGGATAGAAAGAGGATTAGGAGTTTACCAGATTGGCCAAAGTTCACTTTGGTTAGACCTCAATAAACTTGTTCAAAAGCAGTTTCCATATTTGGAAACAAGGATTTTTTAAGTGCACACACCTTTTTCTTTCAACAGACTTCCCAAGTAGATATAACAAAGTAAAGGACATTAATGCAGGAGATTTACATGAGTAAACTAAGGGGGAAAATTTGTTCCACAGGTTTTTTTCATGTCAGTATAATGTGCAGGTGATATACCTAAATAGGGAAACAGAAAAATGAAAAAATTGCAATAACTTAGCTAATTATATATAAAAATGTCTAGTTTTGCTAAATAATAGTAATACAAGAAGTTAAAAAAAACATTTATGTAGTTTTATTTCTGTACTGTAGTTCACAGGAGTAAATTAAGTGCATGAGAAAGATTTACAATATAGTAAATTAATTTATATACCTCAGGAACATTAAAAATAATTGTGACCAGATTTAGTAAAAGTATAAAACTTTTCATGAAAGTGTACACCAAGGCCTTAGGGTCTATAAAAGTTAATTAATGTTATCCCCACTGTGTTAAATAAACATTAGCTGTGTAATGATTTAAATTTGTGATTCAGATGAGTGTAACTTGAATTTATGAAGTGGCATCAGCATCAATTTTGCAAAACAAGTATCAAATGTCATCCTGAGAATTGCCACACTCCAAAAACAGGTTTATACACTATCTTCATGTGAAACCTGTGATTTACACAATGAAAAACTTGGAATTATAGAGACAAATCTAAGCCAAAAATAATTGAATCTAATTTATGATGACACAACACTTCAGGAAAACATAAATTTAGGTCAGCTTATCAGCTAACTCAGTTTTAAGTACTGTAAATGGTTTTCAGTTATAATTTATGATTTTTTTAGATTCAAGTGGTTTGATGTAAACAGAACATTTTACAGCATTCTAAACTTTTTTTAAGGTAAAGTAGGGAAACTAAACTTCTGTTAAGTATATTTTTTAATCATTTATACAGGTATAATATATAGACTTGTTATAAATGTTTTATCTTTTTCATAAATAGATTTGACACCAGTTGGCAGTATTGTTTTCCTGCAATGGATTGTGGGATTTTAAAATTAATTTTTTCTCTGATTTTTTTTTAAATATGTTAATCATTTTTAAAGACATAAGCACATTTCTATTTTTAAGTTGCTATACAACTTTATCAGTTGACAGAGTTCTTCAGCATGATAAACAAGGAATCTTTGCACATTGAGGAGCTTCTGTATTTAGGCATTCAAGGCAATATTTCTTCACTAAACTGTCATCTGTATTCAAACAACTTCACTCAACCTAGGTGTGGCACAGAACATTACTACTTCATAAAATAGCCATTCAATCTTTACATATGGAAATTTAACTGTGGAGCCATTACATTATTCCTTGCTAATTGAAAATGCAATCAGGCCCTAAATCACAGATGAAAAACAAAGAGTTAGTTTGCAGGTGATGAAAGCTTGTAAAGAAAAAGAATCTTATCTAAATGGATCCTCCATAATTATTCTCTGATAAAAGCTTTTGAAAGTTAACATATAGAACAGCAAAAACTTCATGCAATAAACAGTAAGCTAGCATCATTTTGGAATATTAAATCAAAAACTGTATTTTGAGCAAAAAAACTTTTACAGTAACGAAAAAAAGGCCATTGCATTTTATGTACGTTTATCAAATGCAATGATCTTTAATATGAAATCTGTAAATATTTTCAGTGACTGAAGTTGAGATTTTAAAAGTCTAATAATAAATTTGCAAGTCTAAAGACACTTTAATTAACTTTATGATGACATTTTATCTTTTAGACTTGATTTTAAGCATCGCTTTTAGGATTTATATTAAGGTAAAATTGTAACATTGCTTTTAGGCTTAACTTTTAGGATTTATTAGTGTTATTAAGTCATTAAGAATAAGGTTGTTTTAGGCTTAACTTTAAGGATTTATTATTAAGGTAAACTTTTAGGATTGTTTTTAAAAGGTTTAAATTTTATAGTTAATTATTAGGGTTAATTTTTAGGAATAAACTTTTTCAAATGATTTGTATGCCTTATTTGTTGGTAGAAACATTCATATCAAAACAAATATCAAACTAAATTTGTCAAAATTTTAATATACCATCTGGTAATAAAAATATTTCATTTCAACAGACAGAAACAATAAAAAGAAATTATTTTCCACGTGGGAAATGTCTCCCCTAGTGCAAAAAAACTAATTTATTTTTTTCCTTTGCCACTTTTTTCTAAACTTTACACCCATTAAATTCCCTCTGCAAGATTTTTTTAAATTTACCTGACACCTCATTGAGCCTGACAAGACTTAAAGAGGTCAGGTGCAAATTACAGGGGGCCCATTCCCTGAACTCAATGACCAAGCTGCCCCCTCCTCCTTATCCCTCAAAATGGGTGTGAGAGAGACACAGAAACAAGCAGCAGAAATCTTTTGCTCACACTTGTCCCTCCTCAAACACAAAACCTTGACATGTGGATCCCACTCACCACACTTCAGAAACTACTTAAACTGATTGATTTGAATCCTCTCATCATGATTTCAACCCACAGGAGATTCTCAGACCACTTAAAAAATTCTCCTACTGCATTACACACTCATTCCACCATATGGCATAATCTGCCCTATAGGTCCCAGGCATCCTGACATCCTTATATCCATAACATGCTTAGATTTAAGATCCAAATAACTTAAACTGATTGATTTCAATCCACTGATCATTATTTCAAACCACAGGGAGTTTTAAACCACTTGAAAAAAGACTACTACTGCACTACACATTTCCCTCCATAGGGCATAACCTTCCCCTATAAGTCCTTCTATTGACCCCCATCATACATTAATTATACTTTTAAGATCCACTGATCATAACTTTAACTCACAAGAAGTTTTAAACTACTTGAAGGGAAAAAAATACTATACTGCATTTATACACACTTTTTCCTCCATAGAGCATAACTCTGCCCCAGTAAGTCCCTCTATTGACATTCTTATTCATAAATAATACTTACATTTAAGGTCCAAATACATCCAAAATAAAAGTGAACACTCCAAAAAAAATTCCTCAGGTGGCACACTGAAACTTCAGCACATGAGAAACCCAGCTTCACTGTTACTCTATCCTAGTCAGACTGGCTCTGCTTGCTTGCTGCACCAAGCAGTGCCCTCTGGTGGCCAGGTATGAAACTCAGGTAAACAGGGCAGGACCACAAAGAGGTGATGCCCAAGTTAGGCAAGGAGCAGAGTATGTAGGAAGAAGGAGAAGGGAGGGAGTGAGAGGAACTAAGGGAGGGGGGAGGCGAACTTCAAGGGCAACTGCCTCTGGTGCTGGATTCATTGCCCCAAGGAGAAATTGAACTCATTCACATGTTGAGGGATGGTATTCTGGTGGGTCAGATGGGTCCATGTGGGAAGTGGGAGGGGTGGGGGTGGTGTCATGGCCAGTGGAGCAGATCCCAAAGTGGTGGGGTCCTAAGTTATGGTCCCTTGTGTTTTCTTGTTCCACCCCTTGTCTGCTGAGAGGCAGGGTAATGTGAGTTACAAAGTGTATTTCATTCCAGTGGCCATGACTTGCAAAGTGTTAGTGTTGTTGAAAATAGCAGCTGTGGGGTGTATTGTGGAGAGAAAGGGTTAGTCTTTCCTGTTTCATATTCAAATTTCATTGTAATGTAAGAAGAAATGGAAGTGTGTGAAGGAAGTTTTGAGGATGGGAATGTGGTGCCATGCTTGGGAGAATGGTTTTGCTGGGAAAAATGAATTTCATATGCATTCTAACAAAAGTAAATAATTGGGGTGTTGTTGTAATAAGAATGTGGCACATATATTTTTTAGAATGCATCTAATGTAACACAATACTTTTAACATATGCCATAAAATTACCAGGTGCATTAAATCCACAAAAATTTAAAAGAACTTTTCAACAATGATAACAAAGTGAATTTTTAATAAAAGAAAGTGACTATTTAATAATGATAAATAAAGGTTCTTTTTAATAATGATAAATAAAGGTTCTTTTTAATAATGATAAATAAAGGGACTTTTCAATAATGATAAATAAAGGGAATTTTTAATATGATAACAATGATGTAAAAAGTCCCTTTGCATTAGTGATGCATGCATAAAGTGAAGAATTACTGACTTATCTTAACTGTTTGCTAAAAGTGTCACTTTTTATGAAAGTCCTTTTGTGAATTGGATGCAGCTATTGCCATGAAATAACTAATTAAATTTAATTGTTGAAAATTTTTGTAAATTATAGATAAGGATACTTTATTATCATTTTTTATTTTAATAAGTTCTGCAATTACCATACACAACAACACAATATTTTATCTCTTCCAAGAAGTCACCATCTCATGCATACAAAAAAGAAGTAGACCAATAACTTAATAAACAATGACCCAAAAAAATTAATAGTAAAAAACTGCTTTAAATAAATAATAACACAGATGTGGTTCAGCACAAACTGCACTCCACCAAACTCAATAATAGTCTATCATTTCACCACTAGGGCACAGACAGATGCACAACCACAGCAACAAAAAAAAACCCAAATTATTACTTCCACAGCAATATCTCAGCCTAATTAGCTTAATCTTCATTTTCTTCCCTCTTCCATTTTAATTACACCTTACAGAAAAAGCAAATCTATGAAATGATTTATTTGTTATTTTTATGTGCAGGGGACAGGAAATCCTTATTAGCTGGGGTAAAATGGATGTGCATGGATTTGATGATGAACACTTGTAGAGAAAAGTCATCAATCAGATCTGGTTGACCTCAAAAATCAGGGCTGGATGACAATCATTAAAAAATGAAACCAGTTTGAAGATGACTTTTAATCTCACTGAAACAACAACACAGGACTTTTTTGACTGAAACAATGAATTGGGTCTTTTGGCTTGTCCGAACATGAATGGGACTGAACCGAAGCCTTTCATTTCAGTAAACCCGTGAGCATAAAAAGCTCACCATTAGTTTAGTATTGTGTCACTAGATTTTTTTTTTATTCAGTCACTTCTAATGAACAAAAAGAAACCAATAGCCTCTCTTAACCAACTTATTTTGAAGTATCATGGATCAATCATGCCAGGTTACAAAACGCCTAGAAGCTTTTCAAATGTGCACCTAGTGCCAGCGTATGGTACTAATGACACTTTTTTTGTACTTGTTGAGTATACCGATCAACGTATTACCAATTACATTGATATGTAAAGTAGTTTCTTTTGTTCAGGATATAGGCCTATTTCAAAATCCGTAATCCTGTCTGAAGTAGGAAGTTCTATGTTTTTTTAAATATTACCTTCTTTGGTATACCAATGCCCGCCACTGTGCCGTTAAGCTTTATTTTGTTGTTGTTGAGCCCAACCAACCCTTAAACATGATAATTTTCATGAAAAGTTCTATACTGGAAATTCCCCCTTTGCCTTATAAAGCATGATGACCATATGTGACGTCACTTCTACGTCATCAAGGACAGGAATGACCTCTAGTAGACAGCGTGGGCTGCTCAAAAACCTGCCTTGAATATGTAAAACCTGCTTGAGGGACTCTCTTGTTATTTTTTCTGCCAGTGCAAATGGAACTCTCACTCAACTAAGCAGCATTGGAATAAATTAAGTTTCACTTCCTTTAAAGTCAACACACCTGGTGGTAAAATACTATTAAATTATTTTTCCAGGGTTGGTTTATTTATTTGTGTGGAACTTTGCCTTTTCTGTTATGAAAATGTAGGGTTTTTTTTTCTGGGTTTGTTCCTTTTGTGATTGAATTTTAAGTAAAATTTTTATTTTGTGTCACTTTTTTTGGCTGGTTGGATTGTAGATTTTTAATGGTGGACATGCTGGGAATGAGAATGATGGGGTGTTGAAAGTATTAAGAGTGAATTTTCAGGGTTTATTTCATGGGTTATTGTGTGAGCAAAATGTTTGTGAGATTTTTTTGGCAATTAACATAGTCATTTGCTGTGCTTGTTTGAAGTTTTGGAAGGTAGGGTTTTTTGCTTGTTATGAAGTGGCTTATTTGGTAGAAAGTGTGGGCATTGTGTTTTAGTTCTAAAATTGAAATTATCTGCAGGATGTCTGTTTATATTTTTAAAAGCCAGATGGTGCTATGCAGATATATCATTTCCTGGTTTTGTAGTGATTTTGATTTGAAAGTTATTTGGATTTAAAATGCTACCTTGGAACTGATTTGATTTGTGTATATCTTTTAAGATGACATGCAAAGGATTGGAAGTGTCATTGGTGGGATGGTAATATTTGGACTGGCAGTGCCCTCTAGCTTTGAGTAGATTAACTAATAAAACATTTAGAAGTAAATAAAGTTACAATCATACTTTGATGTAATGATTTTGAGTTCCTTGTATTTTAATTTATGAATATATAATGAATTTCTTTAGTTTATTTATTAATAAGTAATGCTGTCTTTCATTCATGAAGTGCATATTTCAACCACTAGCCATTAGTTGCCAAGTTTGGGTCAGTATTACAGAGTTGAAATGTGTATGTTTGTAAACAACAGCTTCAGATTTTTTTTTAAAGATTTCATATTAATATAGTTCCTTTTTGGTATTCAGAACTAATATACAGAAACAAGATAAACTAATAAACAACAATAAAGAATACACCATAGTGACAACATGGCCACAGGCTCCAATCCTAACAGGAGTAACACCAACAACACTTGCATAATTCCCAGAATGCTCTTTGGCCCAGGCAACTCCTAAATCAGATTTAATAGACTCCTTCCACACACCCTAATTTCCCCAAAAGAATTACAACCTAATGAATATGGCACCATAACACACCACATGCCTTTACTCACCTATAATCACAATATTCCCATTACCACATATTTCATCCAGCTGCACACCACACAATAGCCCAAGAATCCTACATGAATCAATATTCCTGCACAGATATCCCAAAGTTCACACATTCACTTGACCTCAAACTTCCTTAAGCCTGCCTTAAGCCATTGGCCCAACTTGGAACTGCCCACACATTGCTGACCTTGAGGTGGACATTAGGATATAAAGTGTTGACCCTTGCAAAAAGAATCACAATGGTCTGATAAACCCACACAAACTCAGCTGGGATCCCATGTAATTGGTCATGAGACCATAATTTGTTGACCTGTTCAAAAAAATTACAGGCTGAAAAAACTTGCCCTTATTATATTGCTTGGCAACTGTTTTTTGACTAGAGGAGTTTGGGTGAGGAAAAAAATGATGGCTGATAACTTAGTTAATCTTCTTCCCTCATAAATCCCCTGGCTCTTATCAGGGGATTGATGCCAATGGGTAGACATGTGTCAGGTGGATGTTTGAAGTTTAGTTCTTCCCACTGCCATCAGGGGAGCCTTTGCCTACATTTATTTTCTTCCCCCTATAAGGAATATGAATTAAAGATGGAGTGCTGAAGTGTTATATCTAAGGTGGTTGTTTTCATCTTTGTGAAATAATAAAATTGTATGTTGTTTGGTATGGGGGAATTATCTGTGAGGAAATTGTTGGGACAAAGTTGTTAACATTGTTGAATTCCAAAGATTTGGAGGTTATTTTTAATGATGAATGACAGTGAAGTATTATAAACTAAT
>JAQGBF010000184.1:0-10920 GCA_034698245.1 Schendyla nemorensis | reverse complement strand
AGTCGTGAAAAGTAAACTTTTTGGAAAAGTACAACATGCAGTAGCAGGTGTTACCTCTGTTCTAGTTACCTACTTACCAAAAAAAAAAACTTACGCAAAAAATGTTGACTCTTTATTGCCAGACATGTATGTAGGTTAGTCTTGCCGGTACATTTTTTAGAATAACTAGACACTCATTTGTATTGAATATTTTTTTTACCTTATTACAGAAACGACAGGTATTTGATAACAAAATAACTAGTTTGTCAATGTCAAATCACAATACCCATTTCCATAAATACTTTAATACAATGAATGGGTAAATACTAAATTTGCGTAATTATGGCACACATCTAATACAGGGCGATGGGGGAAAAGGGAACTCTCATCAGCAGATAATAAGGATGAAGCAAAGTCTTCCATTACTTAATAATAGCACTTGATACAACGGAGCAGTGTGGTACATGTAAAACTTAAAAACATTTTTCTTTACAGATCAGTCATAATGAAACCTAAATACTCATACACCACGATTCCTCTTTCTTCTCATCTCCCAAACAACACCTAAAAATGGACGAGCCATAAGGACTCAACCACCCCTAGCCCCTTCTTGAGGACCAAATAGCGGGCTAGCCAAAATGTCAAGCAACAAACTTCCAATGCCGGTCTTCTACATTCCGCCCAGGCCACCGGGCAGACAGCTTGCAGGAAAAGACATTGGCAAACAAGAGCAATCTCCGAAAAAGCAACCAAGACCCAAAACGCCACCGCGTGAGCGGACACCAACTCCGCCGCGGGAAAGAACACCATCTCCGAAACCCAGAAAGGAATATATTGATCCCCATGCAAAGCATCCTGGGATCCCACGCAGAAGGCATTCGGCAAGTGATGACTATACCAGTTCAGATGAGCTTGATCATGTCGAGCAGAAGGCAATCAGAAAAGTTGAACTTATCAAACCAACAGCAGCCGCCGCCGCAGCGGTAGCCAAACCGGCCGTAGTCAAAATACTTGATTCCAAGTAAGTATGTATGGGAATGTGTTACAGGAGTCTGTTGTTTTAGTTTGGGGAGAGGAAAGTTGTGTCGTGTTATGATATACATGTGGTGCTGTTTGGTATGTTTGGGTATACGTTTAGCGCCTTTGACTGTAGCCTACCATACATAAGGTGTTTTAAAAGAATATTGTCAAAGGGATGGATCAGAAGCCAGTTTATTTTTATTTTTATTTTATTTTTAATTTTTAATAATTTAAACCAATGTTAATGTTATAGTTAATGCATGATTTTGAGAGCAGTTAACTGCTTCGAAAAATCAGGTGTATGTTAATTTTTGTTCGAGGACCCGTCCCAGACCAAATTAACTAAAAATGCCCGCTCAAATCTAGTTAATTCCTGGAGTGAGTGTTACAAAAATTAACTGCCTACGGTATGTGCTGCAAATAATGAAACATTTTTACCTAAAAATGCACTGAGGTACGGAATAACTTTTCTCTCAAAAGCAACTGCACCTCATTGAAATGCTTATGATTTCGATACTTGAGTTTTTACAGTAGAGTAAAATTTAGACTGATAAAATACGGGATCTTGAACCCGATTGTTATGAGTTGAAACCTGCTATTGTTTGTGATAATTTTTCGGGTGATGAAAATATATATGAGAGCTGCTTTTCTAAAGATGGGAAATAAAACTGATAAGTGCTGGAAAACCATAATGTTGAAACCTCAAAAAAGGCAGATTTTCAAGCAGTGATTATTACCCTTGAAGTCTTGGCATTTGATCTGAGAATCAGAAGTTCATATGTTGTCTACTATAATGTAAATTCAACTGTCATGTTAGAGAATACTATATACAGTACTTAAAAAACAAAACCAAAGTTTGCTCTGAAATTAGATGCACGTAGAGGAAGATTAGGTGCATTCAATTTCAGAAAGAGGCTTTTAAAATCCACTTTTAAAAGTAATGATGTCACTGATGATGTCTGGCCTATCAGAATTTTACTTTTAACATTTAGGTGTCACACAAGTTACTTTTTTTACTTATCTAAAAGTGAAATGTGATGAGTTTCATGTCATTACCTCACTTTTGTAAAAGCGACTTCTAGAAGTGAAATGTAACGAGTTTGATGTCATGGCCTGTGGTAATAACATCAAACTCACCACCACTTTTAGATAAGTGAAAGAAGTGACTTTAGTAAAACCTAACTGTTAAAAGTAAAATGATATCTACATTCGAGGTTTTTTGTCATGTCGATGGCGATATCGAGAGAGAAAAACTATCGAGAAATCTCACTATGTCCCTGCTGTTTTCGACAAGATTTGCGATTGAGACGATATCGAAAGTCGAGATGAGGGACGAGATTTCCAAATCTTTCTCAAGACGAGATTGAGATTGACAAAATACCGCCTTGTCTCAACTAAACCATTACTCCATTACTTATAGATTTCTATGTCATTGGCTTTGTCTTACGTTACGAATAAGAAATGTGTGCGAACTCTATTGCATTCAAGTTGTAAGTAATGTTATAAACAACTTTCCAACCTAAAAAAACAACGAAATATTTTATAATTAAAAAAAAGGGAAAGAAACAGGAGCAGGATAAGTCACAAGATCATTCCAATATCAAAGTACAATTATGTTGTTTAGTGCGGCGGGTCACGAATGACCTAATATAGTATTTCTAATCAATAGTCCAATTGAATTCGAATGAATCTTTGGATGTGTCTGCGCAATGGGCACATGCTTGAAAAGGGCAAAGATTCACTGATGATAAATTTTAAATTGGTACCGCGAATATTGCATAAGCGATAAAAAACACGTGGACGTTTTATTTTTATCATATTTACAGAATAATTTTAATATTTTCAAATATAAACAATATTATATATTATATAGACACGTTCAACAAGTGCAAGAAATGCATTTATTTCAGTCCAAAGTTTTTGTCTCGTTTTTACGCTTTCCGTGTTGTAATCATTAGTACTAAACATGTTCATTATTGATTTTTTTGCTAAATAAAATGGTGTTGGATTAAAACAAAATACGGTAATAATGAAATGTTTTAGCAAGTCTTTTAAAATTTAGTGAAGGAGGCAGAAGCCAGGGAAAACCGATATAAATTAAAATGGGTTTAACATCTGCCAAGTATATCAATATCAGAAGCTTAGTAGACACAATCGTTGTCATTTTCATATTTTTCCAAACTTTGTAAAATGCCACTTATATTAGCTTGGCTTGTTGCGCCATGACACTGTGGTCCAGAAACAAATAGCCAAAATATTCAACTACTGTTCTTGGAAACGACAGTTAATCCAGTTATTCGTAAGCATGTGTGCAAATTGCCATCAAAATCATGCATTAACTTGCCGGCCAACAAAATAACGTGCATTTCTTGTAGTTAAACTGCATAGTTGCTATAAAAAACAATATTTTCCATCATCGATGATAACATACTGTGATATAACTGAACAGTGATATAACTGAACAGTGATAAAACTCATTTCTTGAGTGTTCATTTTACTTGTAACAAATTTGTTTATGAAAGTGGTGCAGTTCTACATTTGTTAGTTCTGGTGCAGATTAAACGACACTATCTTAACTGTTTTCCTCCAAAACCCAACATTAGAGATCCCATTTCCCATAGCCTGACCACAAATCAAAGCTAATGCCCTCACAACAAGGAACTAACACCCATTCGTTATTAACTCTTTCCTATAGTATACTCTGTTATTCATTTTAATTTATTACTTTAATTGTGTTTAATAGCGAATAGATTTGAATGGCTTTAGGTTTGCAATCCAGATACATCACTAAACCCACTAACCCATCACAAAACTGGGAAATTACCCACTGCACATTAGGTTAGGGAGTGAGTTAATCTGACAAGTGAGCATCTTTTCAAAAGACCAACAGAGGGCGCTCCGCAGTTTGTCTTTTGGGAAGATACTCAGATTAGGAGTGAGTCGGATTTGTGCATTCGATTTTGCAGTCGAATTTTCAAATTTTCGAAATTCCGCTATTTTGGGTACAAAGTATCAGCAGAAGTGGTACATATAGTACATTAAACACAACTCATTTGCAATCTTGGCGAAGCCAGTATAGTTTCTCGTTGGAGATTGATTTGACAAGCTTTTATTTTTCAGTAGGGCATAAAAACTTGAAAGTAGCAAGTTTTAAAACTTGTCCTATCCTAAGCAAATTACACATTTGTTGTTTCAATGAACAACTTTCATAAAGAGAATTTGTTTGGCTAGAGTAGCGAAAAATTCTCATTCAATCAGATAACGACCGAAACAAATCACGGAGTATTGATTACATACACATCCATTAAGCTGTGTTGCCGACCTACATTAGCATTTTCCTCCTATCACTAACTCATACTCTCTGTAATAGCTATGACAATTAAATTATTCACAGCCAAACAACAAACAGCTTCAGTTTTTTATTGCGATATAGAATAAGGTTTATAAGTCAGGTTATATGTTAAGAATTACACCGTAATATGTTTTACGCCATCTGAGCTTATGGCATTGGCAGGTACATAGATTGAAGAAAAAAATCTCATAAAATTTAGGTACTAATTCACAGTGCAAAAAAGAAAAAGAGCATGACAAATTTTCAAAATCTATGAGGCTTCACTTCGACACTATGGTTAGGTGCAGTACAGTACAGCTGTGGCCAAATATGTATTAAAAAAAACTCCCCATTTGTGTCTTGATTCCTGTAGGAAATAGATAGACCAAGACTTACAAATGGGGAGTTTCTTAGAGTAGTGCAGATCGGCTCATATTTTTTATGTTTTCATTTACGAATTGTAGTAGAGTTACAGCTAATTATTAGTAGATCATTGGACTTTTCAACAGAGATAACATTCGAGCCTAACAAATTTCATTCAAAGTATAGCTTGGAGTGCCTCCAAGATGTTTAAATTGCTTCGTTAGCCAAACCAGGAAGAAACACTTTTTCGCCATCATAACATACTGCTGACCAAACTGATCTTTGATATTCTGTAATTAAATCCGCTCTGTTAGTGATAATGTTATCAAGCACGGTACCATAAACCTCCACACAAACTTTAATGTTATATACAATAGCACTGGCTTTGATATCGCAGTGCTTACACCACATTTCGAGTAAATCGCGATTCACTCTTGCTAAAAGTAATGGCATTTTTTCGTGTAACGAAAAAATAAACTACCGGTATGCAAGTTCTGAAACTTCATTTCCGTAAAGTTACGCAATAGAAGTCCTGATTAATGAGATCTTTAAAGATTAATATCAGCCCTAGAGCTGCTGTAATATAGTCGATGATGTCCTCTTAAAAAATACCTCCCAAAAATCAACATCATTTTGGAACATCCTCATAACCTGCTATACATTCAACACGTTTAAAGTCTATTACTATATGCGAATTGGACAATTGGGAGTTGGCGCAGTGTTCTCTTATAGCTGCCTTATAATTTATACTTATAAAAGCCATTGTTAACAATGGCTTTTATAAGTATAAATTATAAGGCAGCTATAAGAGAACACTGCGCCAACTCCCAATTGTCCAATTCGCATATAGTAATAGACTTTAAACGTGTTGAATGTATAGCAGGTTATGAGGATGTTCCAAAATGATGTTGATTTTTGGGAGGTATTTTTTAAGAGGACATCATCGACTATATTACAGCAGCTCTAGGGCTGATATTAATCTTTAAAGATCTCATTAATCAGGACTTCTATTGCGTAACTTTACGGAAATGAAGTTTCAGAACTTGCATACCGGTAGTTTATTTTTTCGTTACACGAAAAAATGCCATTACTTTTAGCAAGAGTGAATCGCGATTTACTCGAAATGTGGTGTAAGCACTGCGATATCAAAGCCAGTGCTATTGTATATAACATTAAAGTTTGTGTGGAGGTTTATGGTACCGTGCTTGATAACATTATCACTAACAGAGCGGATTTAATTACAGAATATCAAAGATCAGTTTGGTCAGCAGTATGTTATGATGGCGAAAAAGTGTTTCTTCCTGGTTTGGCTAACGAAGCAATTTAAACATCTTGGAGGCACTCCAAGCTATACTTTGAATGAAATTTGTTAGGCTCGAATGTTATCTCTGTTGAAAAGTCCAATGATCTACTAATAATTAGCTGTAACTCTACTACAATTCGTAAATGAAAACATAAAAAATATGAGCCGATCTGCACTACTCTAAGAAACTCCCCATTTGTAAGTCTTGGTCTATCTATTTCCTACAGGAATCAAGACACAAATGGGGAGTTTTTTTTAATACATATTTGGCCACAGCTGTACTGTACTGCACCTAACCATAGTGTCGAAGTGAAGCCTCATAGATTTTGAAAATTTGTCATGCTCTTTTTCTTTTTTGCACTGTGAATTAGTACCTAAATTTTATGAGATTTTTTTCTTCAATCTATGTACCTGCCAATGCCATAAGCTCAGATGGCGTAAAACATATTACGGTGTAATTCTTAACATATAACCTGACTTATAAACCTTATTCTATATCGCAATAAAAAACTGAAGCTGTTTGTTGTTTGGCTGTGAATAATTTAATTGTCATAGCTATTACAGAGAGTATGAGTTAGTGATAGGAGGAAAATGCTAATGTAGGTCGGCAACACAGCTTAATGGATGTGTATGTAATCAATACTCCGTGATTTGTTTCGGTCGTTATCTGATTGAATGAGAATTTTTCGCTACTCTAGCCAAACAAATTCTCTTTATGAAAGTTGTTCATTGAAACAACAAATGTGTAATTTGCTTAGGATAGGACAAGTTTTAAAACTTGCTACTTTCAAGTTTTTATGCCCTACTGAAAAATAAAAGCTTGTCAAATCAATCTCCAACGAGAAACTATACTGGCTTCGCCAAGATTGCAAATGAGTTGTGTTTAATGTACTATATGTACCACTTCTGCTGATACTTTGTACCCAAAATAGCGGAATTTCGAAAATTTGAAAATTCGACTGCAAAATCGAATGCACAAATCCGACTCACTCCTAATCTGAGTATCTTCCCAAAAGACAAACTGCGGAGCGCCCTCTGTTGGTCTTTTGAAAAGATGCTCACTTGTCAGATTAACTCACTCCCTAACCTAATGTGCAGTGGGTAATTTCCCAGTTTTGTGATGGGTTAGTGGGTTTAGTGATGTATCTGGATTGCAAACCTAAAGCCATTCAAATCTATTCGCTATTAAACACAATTAAAGTAATAAATTAAAATGAATAACAGAGTATACTATAGGAAAGAGTTAATAACGAATGGGTGTTAGTTCCTTGTTGTGAGGGCATTAGCTTTGATTTGTGGTCAGGCTATGGGAAATGGGATCTCTAATGTTGGGTTTTGGAGGAAAACAGTTAAGATAGTGTCGTTTAATCTGCACCAGAACTAACAAATGTAGAACTGCACCACTTTCATAAACAAATTTGTTACAAGTAAAATGAACACTCAAGAAATGAGTTTTATCACTGTTCAGTTATATCACTGTTCAGTTATATCACAGTATGTTATCATCGATGATGGAAAATATTGTTTTTTATAGCAACTATGCAGTTTAACTACAAGAAATGCACGTTATTTTGTTGGCCGGCAAGTTAATGCATGATTTTGATGGCAATTTGCACACATGCTTACGAATAACTGGATTAACTGTCGTTTCCAAGAACAGTAGTTGAATATTTTGGCTATTTGTTTCTGGACCACAGTGTCATGGCGCAACAAGCCAAGCTAATATAAGTGGCATTTTACAAAGTTTGGAAAAATATGAAAATGACAACGATTGTGTCTACTAAGCTTCTGATATTGATATACTTGGCAGATGTTAAACCCATTTTAATTTATATCGGTTTTCCCTGGCTTCTGCCTCCTTCACTAAATTTTAAAAGACTTGCTAAAACATTTCATTATTACCGTATTTTGTTTTAATCCAACACCATTTTATTTAGCAAAAAAATCAATAATGAACATGTTTAGTACTAATGATTACAACACGGAAAGCGTAAAAACGAGACAAAAACTTTGGACTGAAATAAATGCATTTCTTGCACTTGTTGAACGTGTCTATATAATATATAATATTGTTTATATTTGAAAATATTAAAATTATTCTGTAAATATGATAAAAATAAAACGTCCACGTGTTTTTTATCGCTTATGCAATATTCGCGGTACCAATTTAAAATTTATCATCAGTGAATCTTTGCCCTTTTCAAGCATGTGCCCATTGCGCAGACACATCCAAAGATTCATTCGAATTCAATTGGACTATTGATTAGAAATACTATATTAGGTCATTCGTGACCCGCCGCACTAAACAACATAATTGTACTTTGATATTGGAATGATCTTGTGACTTATCCTGCTCCTGTTTCTTTCCCTTTTTTTTAATTATAAAATATTTCGTTGTTTTTTTAGGTTGGAAAGTTGTTTATAACATTACTTACAACTTGAATGCAATAGAGTTCGCACACATTTCTTATTCGTAACGTAAGACAAAGCCAATGACATAGAAATCTATAAGTAATGGAGTAATGGTTTAGTTGAGACAAGGCGGTATTTTGTCAATCTCAATCTCGTCTTGAGAAAGATTTGGAAATCTCGTCCCTCATCTCGACTTTCGATATCGTCTCAATCGCAAATCTTGTCGAAAACAGCAGGGACATAGTGAGATTTCTCGATAGTTTTTCTCTCTCGATATCGCCATCGACATGACAAAAAACCTCGAATGTAGATATCATTTTACTTTTAACAGTTAGGTTTTACTAAAGTCACTTCTTTCACTTATCTAAAAGTGGTGGTGAGTTTGATGTTATTACCACAGGCCATGACATCAAACTCGTTACATTTCACTTCTAGAAGTCGCTTTTACAAAAGTGAGGTAATGACATGAAACTCATCACATTTCACTTTTAGATAAGTAAAAAAAGTAACTTGTGTGACACCTAAATGTTAAAAGTAAAATTCTGATAGGCCAGACATCATCAGTGACATCATTACTTTTAAAAGTGGATTTTAAAAGCCTCTTTCTGAAATTGAATGCACCTAATCTTCCTCTACGTGCATCTAATTTCAGAGCAAACTTTGGTTTTGTTTTTTAAGTACTGTATATAGTATTCTCTAACATGACAGTTGAATTTACATTATAGTAGACAACATATGAACTTCTGATTCTCAGATCAAATGCCAAGACTTCAAGGGTAATAATCACTGCTTGAAAATCTGCCTTTTTTGAGGTTTCAACATTATGGTTTTCCAGCACTTATCAGTTTTATTTCCCATCTTTAGAAAAGCAGCTCTCATATATATTTTCATCACCCGAAAAATTATCACAAACAATAGCAGGTTTCAACTCATAACAATCGGGTTCAAGATCCCGTATTTTATCAGTCTAAATTTTACTCTACTGTAAAAACTCAAGTATCGAAATCATAAGCATTTCAATGAGGTGCAGTTGCTTTTGAGAGAAAAGTTATTCCGTACCTCAGTGCATTTTTAGGTAAAAATGTTTCATTATTTGCAGCACATACCGTAGGCAGTTAATTTTTGTAACACTCACTCCAGGAATTAACTAGATTTGAGCGGGCATTTTTAGTTAATTTGGTCTGGGACGGGTCCTCGAACAAAAATTAACATACACCTGATTTTTCGAAGCAGTTAACTGCTCTCAAAATCATGCATTAACTATAACATTAACATTGGTTTAAATTATTAAAAATTAAAAATAAAATAAAAATAAAAATAAACTGGCTTCTGATCCATCCCTTTGACAATATTCTTTTAAAACACCTTATGTATGGTAGGCTACAGTCAAAGGCGCTAAACGTATACCCAAACATACCAAACAGCACCACATGTATATCATAACACGACACAACTTTCCTCTCCCCAAACTAAAACAACAGACTCCTGTAACACATTCCCATACATACTTACTTGGAATCAAGTATTTTGACTACGGCCGGTTTGGCTACCGCTGCGGCGGCGGCTGCTGTTGGTTTGATAAGTTCAACTTTTCTGATTGCCTTCTGCTCGACATGATCAAGCTCATCTGAACTGGTATAGTCATCACTTGCCGAATGCCTTCTGCGTGGGATCCCAGGATGCTTTGCATGGGGATCAATATATTCCTTTCTGGGTTTCGGAGATGGTGTTCTTTCCCGCGGCGGAGTTGGTGTCCGCTCACGCGGTGGCGTTTTGGGTCTTGGTTGCTTTTTCGGAGATTGCTCTTGTTTGCCAATGTCTTTTCCTGCAAGCTGTCTGCCCGGTGGCCTGGGCGGAATGTAGAAGACCGGCATTGGAAGTTTGTTGCTTGACATTTTGGCTAGCCCGCTATTTGGTCCTCAAGAAGGGGCTAGGGGTGGTTGAGTCCTTATGGCTCGTCCATTTTTAGGTGTTGTTTGGGAGATGAGAAGAAAGAGGAATCGTGGTGTATGAGTATTTAGGTTTCATTATGACTGATCTGTAAAGAAAAATGTTTTTAAGTTTTACATGTACCACACTGCTCCGTTGTATCAAGTGCTATTATTAAGTAATGGAAGACTTTGCTTCATCCTTATTATCTGCTGATGAGAGTTCCCTTTTCCCCCATCGCCCTGTATTAGATGTGTGCCATAATTACGCAAATTTAGTATTTACCCATTCATTGTATTAAAGTATTTATGGAAATGGGTATTGTGATTTGACATTGACAAACTAGTTATTTTGTTATCAAATACCTGTCGTTTCTGTAATAAGGTAAAAAAAATATTCAATACAAATGAGTGTCTAGTTATTCTAAAAAATGTACCGGCAAGACTAACCTACATACATGTCTGGCAATAAAGAGTCAACATTTTTTGCGTAAGTTTTTTTTTTTGGTAAGTAGGTAACTAGAACAGAGGTAACACCTGCTACTGCATGTTGTACTTTTCCAAAAAGTTTACTTTTCACGACT
>JAQGBF010000183.1:0-10932 GCA_034698245.1 Schendyla nemorensis | reverse complement strand
AAAAAAGATGCCAAAAAAAATTGTCATTTTCAAGTTTGCATTTATGTCGACATTTTGTACATGTCGACATTTTGTACATGTCAATATTTTGTCCTGTCGATATTTTGTCCTATTGGGCAATTGGTTGTCGACATTTCATCCCAGAATCTAGCATTGTCATTTGTTGTTTTGAAAGCTGTAAAATCTTTCAAGCAAAGTTTTTCTCACCGTTTGATTTGAGTAAAAAAAATTTTCAGATTCCCCTGTAGATTTCTTTCACTATACCCTTTGGGTTAAGTTACGCTCTTAACGTTTGACAATTATTGAACTATTGGATATTTGTACATGGGATTTAACATCTGTCAATTTCTGTTACTTTCCGCCAAATGCTGGCGCTAGTTGGCACCAATCGAGGACATATGATACACCTTATGAAGGAGCTATTAGTTTTAATTTTTCTATTCATGTTTTTTTCATTACCAAAAAATGCCACAATAATTTGCTGGGTTTGAACCCATTATACTGCATGTTGGGCAAGTGTATACTAACCACTAAACTACTGGTCGGTCATAAGTGGATCATTAAATTACCTCTTTAAATGTTTGAATTATAGGAAATCATTACAGATTGTAAAGAAATCAATGCATAATTATTGTTTATTCTAAGTTTCATCTGCAGCCATAAACTTGCATACAATGTTATAACATAATTTTTTATAAGTTCTAATTTCTGTTACACCATATTTTTATAGCATAATGAGACCAATTTTAGCTACTGATCAATCATAATTAGGCACTTTATATTGTAATGGAGTATAATTATGAGTAGTAAACTTAAGTATTGTATTTATTTATAATCTGTATAGGAGCTATAAACGTTTATTATTGGAAAATTTACGACTTATTTATTTGTAAATGAACCTAGCAATTATTAAATTTTTTATTTGAAATTATTGATCTTGCCTAGGTAAGACCATAACAGAGACCAAAAGTTCAATTCTACTGGCACAACTGTAATTTACTTTGACACTTGATCTGTTTTTTGCTGTAAATTATTTTTATTAGCTTCTCTGCAAGAATTCTGCTCTACAGAGACCAAATGAAATAAAATTCTGCTCACAGGTTTTATTCCCTTGGGACCTAAAATCTACGAATCTATTTCCTGTAGTCTAATAGTCCTAAAGCAATTTTAAAAAATTCATGAATCTCAAACTTTGATTTTACATTGTCTATTTTGTGTGAAAGAAGCTCCATAAATGCTAAGCTATAGACATAAGATATAATTAAATAAATGTTTGAAGCTAATTTTTAGTTTTTTTATAGCAAGAAATTAGTCCTACTTTCTGAATGCCTGAATTAAGACCATGAACTATGATAGAGAAATGTTTGTATTATACTATACAATATGTATTTGTTTCTAAAAACACTTAAATTAAGTTCCCAATCTAAATTAAACATTAAACATTCTATACTAATTACTATGACTCATTATTATTATTTTTTTAGTTTTATATTCCATTTATTTTACTTCTCATGTTTTTATAGTTACAAAAATATCTTTACTTTCACTCACTTTTTCTCCTAGTCCTTTTGCAACTTTTTGAGCTCAATGGTGGTTTAGTTCAGAACAATTTAACAAATCCTACCTATTTACTCTTTTGCAATATGAAACTAATACTTTAATACTTCCCACACACAAAGACACTAACCATATGTTTGCCTGAAGGTAAAAGTATGCTGTTCTAAATTCCATTTTTTTCTATTCCCCTGAGAACATTTTTTTCTTTTTCCTTTGGGAGTGCCATTTCCCACACCAGAAATCTACTACTGCTTATCAAGCTAAATTTCTCCTGAAATTGAAAATCAACAATTAATTGTAGAAAGTAAACACCCATTCACTTAATATACACACATAACCCAATTCTAAAGCCAATTTGAATTCTCCATTTCCTAGCATTGTGTTGTCATTTGTTTTAATTATGTCTACAAGGAGAACTGCTAATCAAAAAAGTTCATCTTTGTTCCTGGACCTCATCTTTGTACACCCTTCCCTTACTGCTCTTGTTCACTTTGGCCTAGTTCATAAAGGTCTTATGTGAGGACATCTCAGATTATTCTAATAATATTTATTACTCATTGCTCATTTAGGGCTAAGGGCCAAATCAACTCCTGGATTTCAGCTTGCAGTAGTGCAGATGGAATTTGATGATTGCATCCAGTTAGCCTGGCTTATTTAATTCTACAAGCAATAAAACTTGAAAATGACATCAGCATTTTATTTTAGGGATTACATGTCATTATGAAGAATTGGAACAGCAAATTATTTTTTCCAAAGTTTAATATGTTGAATGATATCATGAAGGTATAAAAAAGATAAAAGCAGAAATAAATAGCAGTAGTCCATTTGTTATGTAATGGCATGTAGATAATTGGGCTTTAGGTTTTAGCCTAGATTGCAAAAAATAAATAAATTGTCTAATAGCTGCAGTCAAGTGAAACTTACAAGTAAACAAATTTTCTTATTGTTATTTGGCAATTAACCTCATTATGCCTCATTATAACAGTCCCATTTTAATGCATTTAAATGTGACTAGAAGTGAAATTAATTAATCATGAGTGTGTTATTATCACTCATTTCAGTAGGAACTTGTCTTTATCAATGTTGAATATCCATATGATAATTGTAGGTATTATGGATTTACCTATTGAATAGAAAAATTAAAGACTCAAAGTACTGTATTCTTTGTTAATGGCTAAAGAGTTAATGAAAAATTAGGTTATGTACTTATTTTTAGGACTCCAAACATCAGTATAAAATAGCTGTCAAATTATAAAAATATTTTTTTCTACTATTGAGAACACAAATTAATACCAAAATAGAAGTCTTGCAACTAACTTTTTTGCACCTGTCTTAGTTTGAAAATGTTTGTCTTGAACTAATTCCTTTGTACTGTTCATTTTGTTTTTTTAACAATATTCACAGACAATTTCTTTGACAACACACTGCAGAATTCTTTTCTTTACTAGTCTAGTGCCCTCAACATTCTGCATTCCACTTATCTATATTCCATCACCAAAAGAATGGCACCTCTCTGAACTGCAAATACACATCAGAATACCTAACTAAGGCATTCCACAATATTAATGGCACTGTAATAGGTGCAACCAAGTGTCACACAATTAATCATCACTGTAAAGCTGACTTTAAGATGTCTCTTCTTCTCCAGCCATGGCTCCAGCCAGTCTGACTGTCTGCCAAGTGGGAGATCAGGGAAACAACAGAAGAGACATAAGAGAGGTCATTAACTTACTTGCAAGGTAACCTTCATGGGTTCAATTTCCCTCTCTCTTTCCACCAGATATCTCAATCCTGGCCATATGTAAGCATCTCCTCTTAGTCCCCTGCTTTCCTTTGCACCAAGGAACCATACATAGTAGGAGGATTTCTTCACTTCCTTCCTTTTGGCTGTGCTCCTGAATGCCATGATGTTGACAAGCAGATGGTGTGGCCTACACCGCCTATAGGAACAGGAACACAAGAAGTAATTAAGAAAAGGAAAAAGCAGATGTGTAATTTTGAATAAAAAAATGTAACCGCTTTTCAGGATCAAGCGCTGCAGTTAGAGTACAGTGTCCCAAAATTATGAACCCAGTTTGAAAGTTTAAAATTGAAAATAATTGTATAAATAATAACTTATTAATAATTTATTAATAATTTATTAGCATATCCTGAAAAAATCATAATGTTCTTGATGTGTTTGGATCAAAGTACAGGTTGTCCCAAAATTATGGACCTAGTTGGACATAATCAAACATGTCATTTGTAAACTCTAGTAGATATTAATTAACCTGACAAATATGCATAAAGGTATATAGTACCATATAGCAAATATAATAGCAGATAGCCTTGAAAGGTAAATATGACTGTTGTTGTAAAGGTCAATCATCAAAAGCCATTGTGTAAACCAGAGCTATAGAAATTTAAGGTAATAATTATAGTAATAAAGTTGCATGTATGATTTAAGTTTCCATCCATTGCTGCATTGAGTTCAAAAGAATGATTGTTTTTTATAATTGTTCATAACATAAATCAATCAATCAAGAGATGGTCCCTTAAGTAGCAATAACAGGTTTTGCCAAAATTTAGATTCTGTGGCATTTACCTTTCACCATACAATTAATTGGTTTCAAAATACTCAGGAGGAATATGAAATTTTGAAAAGGGTTCATAGAACTTTGTAAGAAATTTGCTAAGTATGGTATTTGCAGTTTTGTGATATAAAATGCTATAGAAGCATTCATAATAGGAGGATCAAATAATTGTTTGAAAATATACTGTTATATGCTTCATTTTAATCTACAAGCAAACATGTTACATTGACATATCTGAAGAGTTATTTTTAATTTTTTCTACTTGTAGTTTACAACTGACTTTGCATTGCTTAAGGTTTAGTGGAAACTTCTAATACTCCAGTGAATTTCTTTTGAGATTTCAATTGTGATGCTTCTTATTTTACTTTGGAAAAACTTTTTTCTTCATGAATGCATTAACTTTTTGCCACATCTTTAATTATAGTACAATTAATATTAGCCAGTGCTGACAGCTAGTTTAGAAGCCAAATCAAAATTACAAGGTGCAGAAACTGATAAAGATTGCCTAAGGTTTAAAGCTCAAGGCTATGAACTCTGCCTGGAGATTTCCTCTTATTTGGGAATCAGTTAATTCTTCTGTACCTGTTTGGAAAACAGGCCAAATGCTGGTTAGTGCATTATGGCATGCTAGTCTTTTGACCTCAAAATAGAAACAGTTGACTAAATGCAAAAAACTTGAGTTTCTTAAAATCTTATATTTTAAACCTTTGAAGATTATTTTTATCCAAAAATCAATTAACATTTTTTAACCTTGGTCACATACTCTACAAAACTAGTTCTTGATAACAAACAAGATTTTTTGCAAATGACTGTGCTCACTTCCTTGCATTCATCAATTGGAAATTTCCCAGATTACAGACAAGTCAATGTGACCATGGCATAAACATATGATCTCAATACATCTTGTACCTTTTCCCTGGTGATTTGAACAGGAAAGTTGTTGTCAGGACAAGTTAGGTAGGTGCCTGGAAGATTCAACCCACATTGCATTTTATTCACAAAGACTCCATGAGAAATGGGATTACAAATTTGTATTTTTTTCTCAGAGGTGAACAATTTCACTGAGGAAGACAAATGAAAAGGGAAAAAAAATTTAAATAAATGTTAAGGGGCTTCTTTCATAAATAGGCTTATTGCACCATGTGATTAGGCCTATTTTTCCTTTTCATTTTTTTCATCTTTTTTTTGCAGATCATTGAATTTCATGTGTCAACTGTTTCCAGTTCATTGACTGGAACAGGAATTCTACTCATCGATACGTGGAAATTTACAAGGAAAAAAAGTAAATAAATAACCATAAAAAAAAGATGGCCACCATCATCAGCACAAACGTGATGGCTTTTTAAATATTTTTTGCCAGCTGCAGCAACAATAATAACAACTTCCTATTTAAAAATCAAGCCTGCCTTGTAGTTAGAACAACTTTTTTCTCTCCTTTTTCTTTTCCTTTTCAGTGACATAATTAAATTTTCAGTTTTTTAAACTTGAGAGAACAATGCTCAATGGGCAGGCTAAGCATGGCATAGGAAAAATGTTTAATATCAAGATCTACTTTCTTTCTCCTTGATCAACCAACCTAACTTGGGCATAACACCGGTCTATTGTATGAAGTTGCCTCGACCTTCGAATTTCGTGACAGAATGCAAGAGAAACAAGATTGCAAGCATGTTGTAATGTTGTTGCAACCAAAGAAACTCACTTCAATTGGTGTTAAAAATGTAAAGGTGAAAGGTGGTTGTTTCTCTTTAAATAACATGTAAAAAGGGATTCAATGTCTGCCTACTTCTGGTACTATCTGACCAAATTCTGACATAAAAAAAAGAAAGCAAATCTGAAATAATGCAACTTTAGGGATTTTGAATTAAAGCTGCATAGCTTTTTCCACTGTTAAGTATAGGTTAACATACAGTATAAAATCTAGTGATTTCATGTGTTAAAAAACTTATAATAATACCTGTGATTTTAACAATGAATAGACATTACTAGTGATGTTATGGAATATTACTAGTGTGTTGCATTGTTTGCAGCATTCTTGAACCCAACAATATTCTAGTGAAAATGCATTTGAAAAAAAACTTTGTTAAAATCACAGGTATTATACATATACCTGTGTTTATTGGTTTATGTTGATTTGTAACCACTGCAGTTTAAAAAAAAATAATAATTTGGACCACTGAGCAATGCACTATTTATATAAACTGATAATGAAATATAAGATTTGGGGTTAAGATCCATTCTTAGCTATATACTCTATATTGCATCTATAAAAGTTGAATTTGGAACACTGAAATAATTAGAAATACTGTAGTAAGGGAAATGGTAGGAATTCTGTTATAAAGGGTTTGTCAGTAATGTCCATATAAGGATTATGAAATAATTAATGTATGCAAGAATCAAAGAGACAACAAACCTTCTGTTCTATATCCTTCAATGTTAAGTACCTTAACTAAACCATTAAATGAATATTTTCAACTTCTAGATAAGGATGCAGATAAGGTACAGCTGCTGTTAGTCACCCATCAACATCTTGATACAGGAAGACAGATAAATATAAGGAAGTTGCATATTATTACTGTTTGTCATCATATTACATGAGAGTTCCAATTGCCTTTCACTCATTTCACTATCCATTGTAATGCAATATTTGTTTTCCTTCAAATTCTTTAAATCTCATGTGGCAAAACAAAACAGCAAAAAACTAAGCAATTACTAGTATAATTTTACACTATGCACTGGTAACATGAAGTTCATATGCACCCAACCTAATGTAATAAAGCAATAAGGCTTAGCTGTAAAAGTCAACAGAGGAAATAAGTGAAACTTAAATTAGCTGGATTGACCTGTTGCGTGCAGGGCTGAGATAAATTATAAAATTAAAAAAAGGATAGACTCAGGAAGTGCCCAGGTGAAACTTTATCAACAAGCAATAGGCAAAATGCAGGAATTAAATGTTTGTGAATGTAAAACCTTATTTTGCAGGTGGTTTTTGACATACAGGTAGAGGAAACTGATTTATTATCTCCCAATCAATAACCTCTAATATTGAAGAGTAATTAATTCACTATGTAAAGTACAAAAAAGTTGTGTGTAAAAATGGTGGGATGATGCAAGAAGAAGAATAGGGCTTAATGGCACTGTGACAACTCAGGTCATACACCTCAATAAAAAGTAATGTGTAACAAGTCAGTTGTAATATTCTTATAAAAGAAATGAGTAAATTAGCATAGAAATTGATGGGTGACAATAAAATATTTTTGATGCCATATCATAGATGACCTTATAACCAAGGGTGTTATAAAAGAAAGTTCCATTGTAACTGCACTTTCTGCTGTGCCTTTGTAATTACTCCTATACCTAACCAGAAGTAAATGTGGGCGTATGACCTAACCTAAGCCAGCCTGTAGACCACAATAACCAGACAGTAGCTAAGTGCACACAATGTTTTCAACAAGTTTAAGCCTGCCTACAACCTGGCCTCAGGTAAAATAAATAAATTAGACAAAGTCTATATGCAAACCAAATCCATTGCAACAACAAACCAACACTTTTGAAAATTTCAGTTAGACTCCCATCAAATATTTTGAATTCACCCTCTCTACAACAACTCCATCAAAACACAAAAAAAAACTTAACAATTTTTCCAAAAAAAAAAATGCAACTGGCAAAAATCATCCCCTATAGGTAAAAGGGAAAACTATGTCAATTCCTCTAACTTTTCATTTGTCAACACATTTATTGCATGGGTAAACAGCTTGAGTGAAGCAACTGGCCTCAGTCAGTTTCCCAATTCTTCCTACAGGCCTCAGGCTTGGGGCAAAGACCTGAGTGCGCATGTGCATGAATCACAGATAGCAATGCGTGGCAGGTGCCCAGCACACATAACGTTTCCATGGTGATGTTGCCAGTTGCATTTTTTTTTGGAAAAATTGTTAAGTTTTTTTTTGTGTTTTGATGGAGTTGTTGTAGAGAGGGTGAAGGAAATTGCAAAGGGGTCTCCATAGGTCGAGGGCAGGTGAAGGAAAGGTTCCTTCAAGTTATTGCCACCTTTGTATTCAGGAATTTTTGTATGTTTTTTTGAAATTTGGTTGTATGAATAGAAGTTATTGCCTTATGTAAGGGGTTGGTTTATACAATAGACATTTCATTTGCAGTGGTACTGAACTTGGTTATAGTAGTCTTTGTTCTTTAGAAATATTTTTTAGATTTACAGTCTTTTATAGTTGCAATAATGCTTGGATAAATGGTGACATCATTGAGATTGTTTGAAAATTACACCAGTAAAAACTGGATGGATTTTTATAGATTTTTTGGAAATGGTAATAAAGTAAAGTTTAATGGCACAGAAATGAAAGCAGTTCAGTGTACCAATAGCCATTGAATATAAAAGAGTTTTCACAAACCAGAGAATAATTCTCTTACTTTTTCTGAAAACCAAACAGGCTTTTTGTTTGTTGTGCAAATTTAGTGAAAGTGTTTTTTCTTTTTTAACAGCAGATGGCAGAGTTCCTCAAACTTTGCTTTAGCCAATCAGGATGAAGCTTCTCTGCTACATATTGATTAGAGGACTTGCAGCTAATACTATAATATATTTTGCTCATTATACCTAGTTTACAGTTAGAATGTTATTGAAGCAAACTGACTTGTCATGCATACTGAAGGACATTAAACAGGTTCATAGTCAAGGGGAAATGCATTAACTACCTATTGTAAAATAAGTAGCAATTGTCAGCCATATTTCAGTTTCAGTTTTAAAATTGGCTGCAGATGTTTTCCTGGTTTTGTAGGGTAAATGTTAATGTACTCATGAAGTGTGAAAGTAATAATGAAGGACTTGTTTGAGCAAGGTTTAAATGTTTTTTTTTCTAGTGTGGGATGTATTGAAGTTGAAATCCAGTACAGGAAACACCACACTGTTAATTGCTTCTAGTGAGTTTTACTGAAGAATTGAATATAAGGAAGTTTTTCTCTGTAGTTTAATAAATAAATAAATAATTTTCAGAAGTGCAAAAAGTAAACTAGGTCTCTTAGTTTATCTTTTAATCAACTAGTTTATTATCCAGGGCAAGGAAAGGGTTTAGTGCTACAGTAACTGTTCAAAAACCATTAGATGCCACCTGATGTGATACTGTGATAGCACTTACAGTCACATAATTCTGATTTACAGACAAAAAAAGCTTGGGACAACATTCTCATGCTAATGCTAATTCATTGGCAATGCCGTAAACCTTTCTAAATTAGTATTCCATGCTCCTTTGACCTTTCCAGCATATCAATTAGCATTATTTGTCTCAAGCCTTTTCTAAAATAGCCTAGGTAGCTGTCAATGAAGCAAAGCAGTAAAGACCAACCCTTTTGGCAATGGTTGACCAATAATGGATCACAGAATGATCCAAAGGCTTTATTTATGAGCTGTAAATCCAAACACCCTTCATTGCCTATCATAAATAGAGCAGATAGAATCGCACTTCAGACAACATAATTGCCCTTTTTTGTGACAAAGAGAAATCAAGGCCTTGGTGTAAAATCACTACTCACTACATAATGGATGTGGGAGGAATGGAAAGTGCTGACACAAAAGAATGGACAAAAAATATATTTTTTACCATAAAGTTCCCAAGAGAATTAAGAAAGTCTTCTTTTTTATGTCACCTAATTATACATCACATATAAGAGTCATCTTATGTATTATAGATAGTTACTTTCATTTTCAGACACTTTAAAGTTGTTGTTTTTTATAGTTATGTTCTAAAAAAAACATTTGCTTTAGTTGTTGAACCATATATACACAGAGTACTATTTATAAAGATGGGTTTTTTGGAGAAATGCCCATGATTCTGTTTATAATATAATATGGCTTAGTTCTGTAACTTAGTTTATTTGACTTTACTACAATTAATGTGTCTATAAATGCAAAAATTTTAAGATATCAGTATTTTTAAACAAATATACAGATCCTAAACAAATACTTCATAGGATCCAACATGAAATCTATGTATATTGCATCTTAAGAAATGCATGACAAACTATGAAGTTATATTCTTCTTGAATTTCTATCATTTAGTCATGCTTGATCAAGAGTTGTAGTTAACAGTTAAAATAGCTTGAGAATTTAAGAGGTTCTTTTGAAGCATTCTCACAAGATCAGGAAGCTTCATCAGGAAATTGCTCCTGAACTTAATTGCTCCTGAATTCACATCTCAGGAAGCCAGATTTAGTATTGACTTATGCAGCAGTATACTGCAAAGACTCCATATAAAAATGTAGCTTTGCCCAGTATTAAAACTCTTTATTTGCTTTAAAAAAAAATTAAAAGCAAAATGCTTTGCAGGAAAAGTTGCACATGCTTTATATCAGATGCCATTCCATTATGCAAAAGTATTTAAAAAAAACTCATTTTTTCTTCACCCTTTTATGGTAAATGAAATAAAGCATATCTCTCTAGTATAACCTTTAAGGTTATAAACCAATAATTATTAAAACCTAAATGACCCCTTAAAAAAAGCAGGGAGTAAAGTTGGCAGGTGCATCAGCCAGCTTTCAGTTTTGCCGCACCACTCAACAGTGAAGAGTTCACATCTAAATGCAATGGCACCGCAACAATTGCTGTTATGGCAAAGTGTTAAACTACAGCTGATGCAGCTGCCCCATTAAGTAAATGGCGATTGAAGTATCCCATTGATGTGACTCAGAATTAAAAATTTACTGAAGCAGAAAAATCTCTAAAGCCAAAACACTCTGTTGCCGCACCACTCAACAGTGAAGAGTTCACATCTAAATGCAATGGCACCGCAACAATTGCTGT
>JAQGBF010000182.1:0-10938 GCA_034698245.1 Schendyla nemorensis | reverse complement strand
CTCTATTAAATATCCCATTGACTCCTTTACATTGCATTATTTCCTATTAAATAACCTATTAATCCTGTATCTCCCATACGATTTCCAACTGGATCCAACAGGTATTTCCAGCAGAGCAGGGAAGTGATGAATGAAAAGCCATGCCCTAGCAACAGGAAGTAGCACCCTGCTAAAAAAAAAAACCTGTTCAAATTCAAATTCAAATTCAAATTTATTGCAACACCCGTAGGCAAAATAAAAGCAGGGGGAGAGGGAAAGAAGGGAAAATACATATGGCCATCCGGCCTATTTCCGCAAGCGTGAAACAAAACACAACATAACCCTAGCGTACTGCTGTAACACAGTTCATAGCCACCATGATATCCAACGGTCGGTTAGTCGTCCTCCGTTGGAAATTTAATGGGAGAGGATTAATGGAATCCAATGGAATTCAATGGAATTCAATGGAATCAATGGGATATTTAATAGGTTTAATAAGATGCAATTGGAAATGATAACTCTTCTAATAGAGTTAATAGGTCTCAAATTCCAGTTGGTTCCTATGGAATCCAATATAAAAATTTCCAGTATATTTTTTCAGCAGGGTGAGCAGACCATACGATAACGATCGTTTGGTTACTTGTCAATAAAGTGTTCTTCTTGATATCTCTGTGTCAAAGTCTTTATTTACAATTATGTAAAAGTATTATTATTGCATGACAGGAAGTTTTCCATTTTAAAACCATGCATTCTACTTTCAGTGTAACATCGGAATTACAAGACCAGAACTAGAGGAAGCGCTTGAGGACTTGTACCTTCCTAAAAATGTTTCAGACGATCTTTTGACACATTACGATACGATAATAACTAATGGACGGTGCAAAGGAATGGACAAAAAAGCAACTAGTTTAATCGACAAGGCAAAGAAATTGTATGAGATAGTCAGACATGTGTCATTCAAAGAGACGCACAAATATTTGGAAGAAATTAAATTTCTAATGGAGAGGATAACTCCAGCAATAGTTGACCTTAGAATGGTAAGTATATGTTCCAAACATTTATGAGATGCTACTATTTCAACTAAATATTAGGAAAGACCAACAAAATAATGGATGCTAAATCTCTTAATCAGGCCTAGGTACCTCCCAAGTACTCCGCATCAATCCCTAGTTACTCCTAGTCCAAATCCCGTGCCCTCCGCAATCAAATCCCTAGTAATCCGCATAAGTTTCCGCTTCAAACACCTCCCCCACACCATCCAAACAATCATAGGCCTATCCCGGGATTTCTAACTATACTCCCGGTCCCGGGAGTCTAGACACTTCGAAACGTCATTGCGATTTAGAACATGTATTTTGCAAAGGTTAGCAATACTTTGTAATTAGTACAACAGCAAATCTGGATAAAGATGCGAAACCCAAAAAGGAGTTGGTTACCTGAATCGCTATACATTTTAAATGACACAAATGTTATTTTTTTTTAATGGCATTACCACCGTGGAAAAGTGGAGGCCAAACAATGTGCGTAAACGGCGAAATTCTAACATTTGAAAACTTAGTAGGTCCTTCATCATAAATAAAATTAGTGACGTCAATTATGAATACTCCCCTTTCCAAAAAATGAAAGTGGTTGTATCAGGTTACGCCAAAGTAAAACGTTAGCAAACATAAATTAAAATACAATACATATGAATTTATAAATAATTCTCAAGTCGCCTATATAAATTGAATAAAACTGAAATCAAGAAATGCATGTCTATGTATTTTACTGCACACTTTGTTTTCATATTCCCAAGAAAAGGGAAAAGGTAGACTTTTCAGCCATTGCGAAAAACCTATCGTATTATACAGTATATTGAAAATGAAGTATACGATCCTTCGAAATTAACGTGGTCTCCAGCAAGTTTGGGTTCGCTTACGCGACAGTGTCTGCGTTTCCTCAAGAGTCAAAAACGCTGATGACTGATGGCCAGTTCTGTCTTGGCGGGAATCGGTGGGTTGTGAAGTGGGTTGTGATAAAAGCCGGAATATGTTTGTGGCTGTAGGTGGAGCGTCATTTTACAAAAGCTTAAAACTGATAACGTTTGACCTAACATTTCAAAAGATATGCATTAACTCTTGTGTTTTTGAAATGAAAATACTTTTTAACATCAAGTTTATTTTGTTTGGGCGCGTGTTGGTGGCGCCGTGCGGCGTCGCATGAGAAAATCATACTAAAAAAGTTTGTTTCCCTGTAGGGAAATGGTCCATTACAGTTCGATGAAATGCATGTATAGGCAAAGGAACTGCGAGTTGTGTTAGTACTGGTTTAGTTTAAGACTGTCTGCTGAATGCGGCTGAATGTCGGATTATACTGATCGAACAATTAAGGTTTGAATTTTGGTTTTTATCTATCAATAGCACTCATATTTTGAGAAAAAATATATTGGCAAACGCATGCATATATTTACTAATAATAGGTTTTATATTACCCAAAAAAGTGTTTTTTCTTGTTTTGGTAAAACATAAAATTGTTTAATAAGTCAACCGCGAGTCAACCTTAATTCACTTTGTCCTTTTGGCGCGAAAGTTGTAGACTAAACAACTTAATGGTTTCGCATTACAAAACCAATGTTCACTATAGTCAATGTAAGTGCATAGTCCAATTGTCCAAAAAAAAGCTATGAATAGAGAAAGGAATTTTCATCGAGCTGTTCATGATTTTTGCATTTTTGTCTGGTTTGAGCGATTAGTGAAAATGGAATAAAAATTTTAAAAACAATTTAAAAGTTAATAATATTTGTAAAAAACGATTTACATAGGGTGGTGAGTATATGAAAACAATTAATACTAAGTGAGTGCCCATATTCAGTAATAAGAAAACAAGTTATTCCTTTTGGACTTTGCATTAAAAAGTTAAGAAGAAACAACATTACTTTTTTTGGGTCATTTTCGTTACTAATTTAATAATACCTCAATTATACAAAAAAATGTAGTATTAAAGTATATTGCTATTTTGGTATTTTTTTTGTCCTACAGGGACATTAACCTCATGGAGGATACTTTCAATGCACAGTCAGCAGCAGGATGAGGTAGAGGACAATGCCCGATGGCACATGAAAGTGAGGAAACTGTGCAAGAAATTGTTGAAGATAACGAATGTTCACTTGCAAGTCAGCAGAAGGAAGCTTTTTTGTCCGAATTGCGTAAACAGAATATTATAGACCAAGTTGCTGTTAAGAGTGACCTTTTATCTGAAGAAAAATACAAGGCGATATTAGAGACACTGAAAAGAATCACAGCTAATGGAATTACAGCTAACCGCCGGGAATACCGACTTGTGAACCATTATGCTATTGAGCGGGTAGTAATGCACTGCTTTCAAAAATATTTATTAACAATAACAATAATTGCTTTGTTTTCATTCAATCACAGGTTAACAACGAGGAATTCCTTATTAAGCGCACAGTAAAAAAGAAGCAAGTATACGTACAGTATGTAGCTCATATTGGCAACATTTACGAAATTGTAAAGGAAATTCATGAGGGTTCTGGTCATCGTGGGAAACGCGTTATGAAAGCCTTAGCTGATGAGCGTTACTGCAATATTACAGAGAGGGTACTTGCAATTTATAAGTCACTTTGCAAAACCTGTGCTGCAAAGGAAAAAAAAGGTGCAAAGAAATCCGTAGTTGTGAAGCCTATCCTGAGTCGTAATTTGAACACAAGAGCGCAGGTTGACCTTGTGGATTTCCAAAGTAATCCTGATGGGGAATACAAGTACTTGTTGACGTACGTTGTAAGTATAGAAATATGCACAATTTAAAATCGTACAGTTTAAGTTCTGAAATGGGTCACCAAGCAAAAGAAAAACTAAAATAAAACTATAGTCCGTAATGATTTGCGTTCCTATATTAAATGGTTTAATTAAGTACTTCGGAAAGGGTGTTAAAATGTATGAGTTTGTGGCAGGTACTGCAGCGACATTGTTTTTTTTTTTCACTTGAAAAGATTGCTTTGTGAGCTATTGCTATTTATGTTTAAATATTTCAAGTCACCCTTAATTGAGTTAATTTCTTTTTGTCAACTTGTTAAGGGGATTATTAAAGTTGTTAAGGGGATTATTTATCAAACCTATCGTGATAATGCTAACGGATTTGAAGACGAAAAGTTATTTCCAAAAAGGATATTTCATAAAAAAAGGCGTCCAACCTAGTGTAATTTATTATTTTTATATGACCATTTTCTAGGACCATTTCACAAAGTATACTCAACTACGTGCGTTACCATCTAAGGAGTCACCGTTTGTAGCTGAAGCTGTTTTCCAGTGTATGATTACTCTCGGCCCACCCTGCATTTTGCATTCAGACAACGGAAGCGAAATCCGCTGCGCTGAATTGACTTCTTTGATTTCAACATATTGGCCAGAAGTGAAATTTGTTTATGGTTCGCCTAGAAATCCTCAATCCCAAGGTGCGCGTTTATGTTTTCTGGATGCGTTATTAAATCAAACTAAAGCCAAGCTGCAATTATAAGAAGGAATGTCAACCGTGGCTTGACTAATCAGCATTTCTTTGATAATACAAACATGACGCACAAAACTAAAAAGTAACAGTAAAACATTAATGTATCAGACCTTTACCCTAATATATTTAAGTCAATTTAAAAATAAGTACAAAAGATATAGCAAACACAGTCACCGGTATATTGACAAACCACTTAGCTTGTCATCAGGCTATTTAAGGTGCAGTAGTAACTATTTGTCTAACAAATTGTTTGTTGGGTCTTAACGGGCGTTGCATATAGGCAATTTCGTAACGTTCGCTGGATATAGGTACGCAGCATGTTAAACCCAATAGTTTTTTAGAAATGGATAATGTGCGGTATGCGTTGTATATACATTAATTAGTGAAAATAATTATTACTAAATTAAATACGACTGTAACACAATTGCAAATATTTTCATTTCAGGTTGCGTTGAAAAGGCGAACGGTGTAGTGCAAGATCTTATTGCTGCATGGCAAAAAGAACACAATACAGCAAGTTGGGTCAAATGTTTACCCTTAATACAGTACAGGAAAAATGCAAATTTGCATTATGGAATAGGAATGACACCATTCCAAGCAGTGTTAGGCATCGCTGTGCCAAGGGGTTTGAAGTCAACGCGGTTACCGGACGATGTTCTTAAAAATGTGGCCAGCACTGACGACCTTGCTGCAATTGGAATCACTTTAGGAGATTTAGAGTAGGTTATTATAAGTTATTTCAAAATTAATTTAACGTGAAATGTGATATGTTAATAGAAAAAAAATATAAATAACGAAAAATGTCAACAAGGAAAGGGTGGTGTTCACATATGCGCAATTTGGTTTGGGCGCATGCGAAATGGCGCGTTCGATTTGGGCGCATTTATTTAAATTATAATTAATTTTGGCTCATAAGGGTCTTTTTTGGGAGCATTAATCGAATCGAAAGTCGTAAATACATTTAATTTTCTTGCCTAAACTAACATAATATTAAGTAATCTTAGGCAAGCCACAAGCTTAACCCTTACATTTGCATAAACTGTAAGTAGAAATTTCCGATCCATGCATAAATAAACCAAACATAGCTTCCCTACAGCTAATTGCAAGAAGCAACCAGATTAATTGGATTCACTGCAATGCATTCACTGCAATGCGCCGAATGCGCGAAAAAAAAAGGACAACATAAATATAAATTTATACGCGCAAACAAGTATGTGCCCCAAAATAACCAAAGTAGTGCCCAAACCGAAATGCGGATTTTTTCACCCATACGCAAAGGGAAAACTGAAAAGGTATATTTAAATATGAAAATAAAAAAAATGTAACAGAATAATTGTGAATTAAATGTACATATAATGGTTTTTGTATCTACAGTGGCAGTACAACCAAAACAACATCACACACATCAGACGTGTTAATGACGGATGAATTGCTTTCTGAAAGTATAAAAATTTAGATAGATTTGCATTTCATTACTGTCTTTGATGATTTTTTAATTAATTACAGACATCAATGCACGCACTGATGTTGGTTTCTGCAAAGATAAAAGTATCAGAAACATTCATGATACATTTCAGCATAAGTTGACAGTTGCAAAAAATTACATTGACGACATACTAGATCCACAGGGATTAATGGGTGATTTATCTATGACGCGAGTGATAGGTATATTGCGGGCGCAATTCTGTTACATTAATGGCCTACTGGATACCTTATGCGGACAAACGTTGTATTCCAGCCCTCATTTGAAGGGCATAGTACCTTTTGAATGTCCTTTCATACAGATATTGCATTGTTTGAGCTACGATCATTGGATAACAATTTCCACTTATGGTGCTAGCCAAGGAGAAGTGTTTGTGTACGATTCAATAACAGAAAGGGTAACTAGAACAGAACTTTTGTGATTAAAAAAAAAATTCGGACTTATTGACTTTCCCTCTACAGGTACCAACTGATGCTTTGCATCAAATATGCGCACTAATGACTATTCCTGGTAGAACATTGACGGTTAAACGTATGTCGTGTCAGAAACAGAGTAATGGATTCGACTGTGGAATTCACGCTGTAGCAAATTGCATAACTCTGGCAAAGGGAGATGACCCAAGTGATATGAAAATAAATCCAGCAACAATGAGAAAAGAGCTAGCACAGTTTGTAGCAGAAGGTTTCTTTGGAGAATTTATGGTTTATGATCGAGTGCGCTGTCACACAAGAGAGGAAATAGAAGTTTTTACCCTACAGTGCAATTGCAAGCAAGTGAAATTGGAAAAAAATTTGCAAACAAAAAGAATTGGGCTAACTTGGTTGAATGACGACATTGTGTGCGTTGGATGCGGAATCTACTTTCACAAAAAATGCATGGAGATCGAAGCGGTACATTTCCCAGACGGATATGTGTGCCCCACTTGCACAGATAAACGTAATTTCATGACATACCACTAACTAATTAGTCACGGTTGTAATACAAAAATTTTTTTTTTACAGAAATTCTTGGAAACTCGCCACAAATTTCACAAAACATGACAGGAGAAGCTAGTGATGATTCGTACGAGGAGTTCCGGACGAAACCGTGCAAATCATGTGGAAACAGAGCTGTTTATGCATGCCAAATCTGCAAAGATAAGGTTCATCATTACCCGCCCTGTGGCAAATTAAATGATGACATGTTCGAAATCTATGATGATTACGATGACGGTGGGATACGTGAACCGCAACCAATGTGTTATCAATGTTTCTATGAGACTGCGGTAAGATATGTTGGAATACTATGCCATAATAGATTGGAATGATAAGTGTGATTGACTGATAATGTTCAGGAAAAAAATAAACGGAAAGTCATCGAGTTATTCAATCATGCATAAAAAAAAATATGTTTGGTATTTAGTAAAGTAACAAGTTTACGTAATGTAACTTGTCCCCATCTCACGGGGAATGGCTGTTGAATACCTGAACATACAAGTTATGAATAAATTAAAGCTGTAGTTGCATACCACTGCTAATGGACTCATGCTAATACACATGTTATTTTCAGGAACGTAGCAATTTCATGTATGATTTGAAAGAGGATGAGCATGTATGCATACAATGTAATGTTCTTTGTTTCAACTTGTGCAACAAGTGCAGGGCACCCATTCACTACAATGACAACTGCAGTACTCTATTGGATAGCGGACCAGAGTGTCTGGGTATGGTTAGGAGATGCATCAACTGCGCAAAGCAACAAGTAAGATTAAATGTGAAAACAAAGAAGTTAGCGCATAACAAAAATAATTATAATTAAAGGACAATGCAGAAACACATTTGCTGAAAGACACTGCCTTTAAAGCAAAAGTTAATAGCGAACCATGTACGAAAAGTTACAATGAAAGTACATTTGGGAAGGAGACAGTACAGACTATGCAAAGTGACACAACCTTGGTTTTTTCTGATAGCACAAATGCAAACAAAACGGTTCGTTGAGTAAAAGTTTAATATTTTTTATGGAATAATAAAACAATGCGTAATTATTTAACAGAAGGAAGATATAAACCAAAGAGTAAAAAAAATTATGAAGACGTTCAACGAAAGTAATGATACAAATCAAGAGCCAAAGCAATATTATAAGTATTCTGTACAGTCCAATGGAGTGTGCAAAAAAACACAGCAAGGCAGTACATTAACAAGCAATGAAGGCATGGCAACAAAGCACTGTTGCGCTAACTGCAAGGCGCAAGAGATAGAGATTGGAGAAAAAATTTGTCCGGAATGTATTAGACGAGAAAATATACATACTAGCAGAGAGGTTAGTTTAATGTACACGTACAACTAAAACAGTGTAATGGACATACGAAAACATGTATGAAATGATTTTAATATATTTGCAGAATGCAATGAAAGGAATGCATAAACAGGCTAAGCGTATGCTATCCAGCACGAGCAAAAGATACCCACACCTTCCAGAGGGGACAAATGTTTCCATTCCCATTCCAAAAGGGGACAAACCAAAAGGCGGAGAAAGAAATTTTTTCGGAGTTGTAATGGGAAATCCGAAACCAGGGTTATACAGAATTGGCACACGGGCGGGGGTTCTGCAAAAACTGAAAATGAGAGCAAATTTAAAAATAATTCAATTCAGGGAATTGGAAATATCTGATGTTCCAAACAAATTTATTCCCGACAGGAGTGCTTACATTGCCCAAAGCATCATAGGAAAGAAGAAGAAAGATAAGTGCAATTGCACTATGAAATGTGCCTCAAACCGATGCCCTTGTTTCAGACAGAAAAAGAAATGCAGCACGAGTTGCCATGATTCTGTCGCGTGTCGCAATAAAAAGTAATTTTCAAATTTTCTGTGTTGCTAATTAGTTATAAAGAATGCAATGAGCATCAGTAGTAATAGTCATATGTTTACTCAGCAACTATCAGAAAAATTATTCAATTATAGTTAGTTATAACTCTATAATAAAACAAATTGTATACATATGTCATTTAATAAAACAAAGTTGAAAAACTGCGTAATAATTCATTGCAAAAAAACTTATGAAATAAAATATTTAATGAATTAAACCATCAAAAATTAAACAGAAACTGTTAACTATGAAAAACTATGAAAACGATTGTAACTGGCAAGAGTAAAACCACGTGTGAATGTAAAATGAAATGCGTAAACACGGTTAAATGATAAGACATGAAAGGTAAACAAACAGCAGTAAAATGTTTATTGTTTAAGCGGAAATATTAAATTATTTCAGGTAAAAAATTTCAAACAGGGTTTACTGAGCGTTCATGTAATTTGGTTTAATAGATCTATCAAAAGATGTCGCTACCGGGCAGAGATGGCAATATTAAAAAATATTTATGTTTTGGGTGAAAATATTAATGTATTTCAGCAAAACGAAATAAATATTAAAAAAAATATATTACTGGAATGATTGTGACTGCTTTGGAACTTGTTATTCTTATCCGCATTAGATATATATGTATAAAAAATGTTTAAAATACACCCATTCCAGTAATATATTTTTTTAATCATGCAATTATGAGGGCGAGCTTCTCTGCTATACATTAAAGTCTAAAGGGCAAGCACGAGCAGACTTCAGTTATGTTACGACGGAAGGTGGTTATTGACGGATACCGTGAACCCGTCACTTATTGGGGAAATGCATTAACATAATCACCCCGACACGCCTCATCGATAAAACGCGCAACATGGCCTCCCTCACTGCCGATCGCCTCAATTACTTACAACCACACACACTCCCTGTCAAATTTCTTTCCCCTGCTTTCTGTTTCCCTTCACACAAAACAAGCACTCTGGTTTTCATCAAGACTGCTTAAGCACTTGCAACGACTGGCACAAATAGTATAGTCAACTCTTAAAGGATACAATCTATTTGCACGAATACCTATTCGTATAAAAGTAAATATTGTGAAAGGCAGTTTACACAGATAGATATTTCAAGAAAAGATACCTTTAAGATTATAATTAATACCTGTGCAGTTGATCATATAGGTATTATCCTCCAACATAGCCTAAATGCATTAAATATCATAAAAAGTCTGTTATTAGGTTGTTTTTTTTTTTAACTTTATTAGTATAGTATTATTGTTATTATCAAATCAAATTTTATTATTGTTATTTTCTGACTTCAAATACTAATTATATATATTTTTTAATCTGTTTAACAGACAATAAACTATGACATTTCTTTAATAAATGATCATCGGGTTAATATAGAAGTAAAGACTGCTATGGAGCCACATCCAATTTCACCATATGATGATAGCTCATTAGGATTCCAATCAATTAAGAAAAGTATCAGAACAGTTTTTCATAATGCTGTAGTTGCACCAGGTAAGTTATGGCTGGAATGATACTACACAAATTCTACATAACACTCTATTTACAGGTGTTATGACTGGTAATACAGATTCTCGATGGTACATTAAGTTATCACCGAACGTGTATAGGTTTTCGCCATCTTTTTTGACTGGCGAAGACCTGAGGCGTTTTCATGGTGATGATGAAAGAATATTGGTGGAAAACTATTTTCAAGTTATAACTTTTTACCATCATCTAATTAAAACTGTTGATGAGTTTGGTGGTACTAAGAAGGCGCACACTCATAGTGATCTTTAAGAACAAAACTAACAGTATTTCAAAACAATTTTGGTTTTGCAAGAACAGTTAAATAAGGTGCCAACAAATTAATATTTATTGATAGTATATTGTACATTTAAGATTGAAAAAATGTATATTTGAACACAGTAATAATATAATGTACTTTTAATTACTTAACTATGGCCAGTCGATCAACTCTTCCAATAAAATTATTTTCTTTTAAGTTGTTAAAATGGACAACCATTACTTCATATACACAGAAACAAACAAAACTGATTGTGTTACGACGGAAGGTGGTTATTGACGGATACCGTGAACCCGTCACTTATTGGGGAAATGCATTAACATAATCACCC
>JAQGBF010000181.1:0-10939 GCA_034698245.1 Schendyla nemorensis | reverse complement strand
CTATCACTCAAAATAGCCAATTTACTTTTTAGACATTATTATGAATTAATCTTAAATCCTATTTAACTATTGAAGTTAGTAGTAGTTAGTATTAATTTCAAAGACAAAACTGACTACTCTTGATAATAAATTTCAGGCTACTTAAAACTTTTATTATTATAAAGAATAACTTGATTGTTATCCTTATAGCCTTAAAGTACTTTTTTATGGCATCAATAAATATCTGTCATATATATCTAAGGTGATTTATATTTTAATATATTGTTAATAAACTAAACCTGTAGAGTAAATTTTTTGTTTTTTTTTTTTTTTCTTTTTTTTAATTATTTATACATATTGCTGAGGGCATTTTCTTTTGTGTATTCACATAAGATAAGCTAATAAGTAGAGCATAGGCTTTTAATTTCAATATCTTTAGGTTTTATGTGGAATCTGGACAACTATCTGTAAAATGGTTTAATGCTGAAAAAGGCTTTGGTTTTGTAAAAAGAGAAGACTCCCAAGATAATATATTGTAAAAATCTATTTATAATTACTAATTACTAATTCCATCTGTTTAACAAAATACTAAACTATTAAACTATCACGATATCAGATACTTTATACTATGCCGAAGATCCATTGACACACTGCTGTGTGCATTTTTTTACTTTCATTATATTGGTAAAATTTGAATATGTAGTTTATCATAAATATTAATGAAAAAAGTACGTCTTTGCACCGCATGTCTGATTTTGACCGATTTTGGGCCACTTAATGCGGCATGGCGGTATCCATCGACTGTCGGTAATTTTTTTTTTAATTTTTTTTTAATTTTCTTTTTATTTTTAATTGTTAATGTACGTATTTCTAGGAAATTGCAAAAAACAAGTAACCACAATGTGTGTTATTTATTCAACATGTAATACGTGTTCAGTATGTTATGCCATGACTTTCAATGTGACATTTCAAAGAATTTTTGTATTAAATGTAATTATTAATATTCATCTAATCCAGTAAGTGTGTAAGTTATTGCGCCAGTTATTGCGAAATTGAAGTTTTCAACGCAATTGCATCGTAATGGACGCTGGCAATGCGTTGGTGAGTTCATCGTTTATATGCTGTGCGGAATGCTTTGCGAATTCATTTCACAATCACTTAAAGTCCAGGACCAATATGAACATGTTCGCTGTAGTACGCTTACAAAACCACGAGCAGATTACGAGGGAACCTATCTTGGTAGTTTCCTCCGTTTGGTTTGTAACGCCAACGACAATTCGGTTTCCATCACCATTGCAACGGTGGAACTTCAACTACCTTTTAATACAGCACCGTCACCCAACACCCGATTGGATTAGTTGTACAGCAACCGAGATCTTCCGATACCGTAATCCACTATTGCATGCTACTTTATGACATAAACTTAATATTTCCTTTTACTATATTGTAGACAACATACGCGACGCCAACTTCTTAGAGAGACATTTGTGTAGGGGGGGGTCGTTTCCTATCCGAATGGAAAGGGATTTCCTAAGGGACCTAGCTGCTATGGCTGTTGCGAAAACCCTCAAGGCTCGTGGCGCCCGTACAAAGGACGAAATGTTGGTTATGCGAAAGGAATTAAATCAAATTATACGTAAGATCTGGTATATGTGACAACTGCATCAAAATTGTTTCGTAATTCACCTATCTTTGCAGCTCCTTTATTCAGGTACTCTATACTGCACGAGTTGTCTGAACTTGGGGCGAGTGCGCTACTACTTTCGACATGTATTCACGCTGGAATGGAGAGAATATCAATCAAATTCCAATGGGCAGAGACGATCAGTCTACTATCGGTTACCGAAACGGAAATGGCGGTATTTATTGTTGAAATATTATTTGACCTTCTATTATTAAATCGAACTTTTCTTTCTTTGCAGGATATAAAATTCATTAGTTTAGGAAAATGTAATTACCATTATTCAATGGACATTGTCTTTATTAAGGAAAAATGTCCAAATCTAAAATGTCTGGAACTGAATGGAAACGTTTTTTCGTCTTTGGTGTTTAATGTCATTTCCGAGATGGAATTGACTGACTTAAGTTTCGGGGTGCGAATGATGAACCTCAATCATTACCTCGATCCATTGCGTGATGCAGGATCGAAATGCAGAACTACACTACGGAGATTGACTATCACTACGGAAAGAATAATTGATGGCTTGGATGGTATCATTCATGCTAGCTTTCCCAATGTCGTTAATTTTCATAACAACACTTTCCCACAGTTAGCAAATACTTTGTCAATATTGTAATGAATGCTGTTTTGTGAAATAAAAATTTATTTTTGAAAAAAAATATGTTCATATTCATATTTCTTCCTGATTTCGAAATTGGAATTTCTTTAATAATAACTAATTGCCATAAATGACTTTACAGCTAATGACGAAAAAAAATTGTGCCGACAGTCGATGGAACCCCCTATGCCGTACTAAGTGGTCCAAAATCGGTTAAAATCGTACATGCGGTGCAAAGACGTACTGTTCTTTGTGTAATTGCTCCCAGTTGGCTTCAGATTGCATTCTGTGTTCACCGATAGTCCACATGTAGGTTGGTAGTTGGTCTGGATTTCTGGGTGTGTAAATGCAAATGCGGTTACTGAAGTTTTGAAATTAAGATCAAATTGTCCTAAACAAATTAAAGCAAATTTTTGTGAAATTGACTTAAAAGGTCGGATTATGAAATTTTAAAGCCAATCACTCTGGTGCCATGAAAGCAAATTTTCCCAATACGGTTTTCCCAATACGGTTACTTTTCATAGCAACACTTTTTCATAGTAAGCAAATACTTTTTCATTATTGTAATGAATGAATAAATACTTATCTGTGGAAAAAAAAGGATGGTATTTTGTGGGTTTTTTGGCATTGTATTTTGAACACATGAACATTAATACACACACCAATTCAGAACAATTCAATTTCGTAAACACCAACACACCAGTATATAAGTATTTCCAGGTTAGGTGACACGTTACGGAACCACTGGTTACTGCTGATTTCCATATGGTAAAGGTACCAATTCAAAATTTTTATTCTGGTCGTGCTAACGATAACAAACAACAAACGAATCTATACTTTGCAATTTCGGTTTATTTCAAAATACATTAACTTAAACACACAGGATACACTGACATATCAGTTGTAGTTTGGGGGAAATTTATATACTCCTCTTCCAATGCCAGATAACTTCGGATTGGAGCTTTTAGGTGCTTCCGGAGGAACTCCTTTCACATCTCCTCGTCGGTAATCCTCCATGGCCTTCTCCCACTTCTCCACCTCTTCGTAATACAAGTCCCAATTTTCATCGTCTTGTTGTTGAATCGGCACAGGTGGCGGAATCCATGCGGCAGCCCTGGCCTGCAACTCTTCCACGGTCTTGGGCTGGTGCTGCTGCTTGGGAAGGACAACCTGACGATCCGGGCATACACAAAGATGCTCTTTGAACTCCTCCATGAACATGCGGTGTCGTGCGTTGAATGGGCACACCTTCATTTTCGCCGCGATTTCCGGATGCTTGGCCGCACACTTAACGATGTGGTATGGGTAGCGTGGTCCCGATACCCAGTGCGATCGGTCGTACGGACAATTTACCATCTCCTGCCTGGACATTGCTGATTCTGGAAGTTCGTTTTTTCCGTTGATGTTTTTCCTGCAGTTTAAAGATGCAATGACGTATGAACACGTGACGTTTTGGACGGAAGTTATTGGCTAATGCGTGACAACTTGTATTAGTATTAGTAAAAAAAGATCTGGTTTTCTGAAGAATTTTTAAATAGATAAAACGACTACCTTAAAGACAACCCAAAATTTTAATGCTTGACTTTGCCCATGTACAGTTTTTTCCATCAATTAAGTACATTACATTATCTTTATTTGGAAACAGAATACAAAATCATAGTCTTGGTGGCGGAACTATTAACTGAAGTGGCGCTAGTGTTCTGGACTGGTTTTTGTATATCTTGTACGTTGCGGACCAAACGTTGATCAACCCAGCGCACACCAGTACACGACAAACCAACTTAAGACAATCATGTTTGCAGTGGTCGAATTTATAAATGAAGACAAACCGGATTGGGATATCTATACCGTAACAGCCATTGTTTCCTCCACTTGGTTTCACACCCCCACAACACTAGCACTTCCGCCGGCAAGGTGCTATGTGGAATTCAATAAGGCATTGAATAGGCATGCATCCCCCAAACCGTATTGGACTACACATGAAGTTACGGAAGTACACAGATAGGGTAAGATAAATCCAGAAAGTTACTAAACAAAAGTAAAGACTAACGTTAAGTTATTCGTTACAGCCAACAGGGACGATGCACAGTATCTGCAGGATCATTTGTTCAGTGGTGGCGAGTTTCCCTTCAACACCGATAGCCTTAGGAATCGCCTTTGCAATTATATGGCTGGAACTATTAAGACCCTTGGTGTACGGACCGCAGGGCGTATGCATGCTGTTAGAAAAATGCTTACGCCAATACGTAAGAATTGCGTGTTTGTTTTTTACACGATGAATTTGTCTGAAATGTATGCCTTTTGTTCTCAGCTAATGTAGTTTTGTATGACATACTGGTCAAATTATCCTTTGAGAAGTTCGGGACTGCACTGGAATTAGCAACTTGCATTTTACCGAACATGTCAGACATCTTCTTGAAATTCCGCAGAGGCAACTCATTTGCAGACTTGCATATGATTCAGGATAACCTGCAGGTTAGTTGTTTACATGGACGACAATATTTGCGTGTCAAATACATCTTTACCTGCGTTACTTTGTATAATTTTAGGGGTTGAAAACCATCAAGCTAGGAAAATGCTACGACACATATACGAATGATATGGAATTTATTCAGCGTCATTGTCCGCATTTGACAGAATTGCAGCTTGATACGAACATTTTCCCCGTGCAATCTTTCTATTACGTTGCGAAGCTACGCCTACAGAAATTTTCATTCGGTTGCTACAATCACAACTTTGAGGAAATATTGGAACATCTAATAACAGCCGAGTCAGTATGCAAGGATACATTGCTGCACCTAACAGTAACTACCAACACGATACTGGCTGGTGATGTTCAGTCTCTTGTTATGCTAGCATTTCCCAAAAAAATTTATTTCAAAAATATTACCTTCAAATGAATGCACTGATCTGTTTGTTAGAATTGCTGTATTACTTTATGTAATAAACTGTAATTAACGGTGATTCCAAACATTCGACTGATTTAATGAACTAAAAATCACAGAAATGTTATGTTTGCCTGTTATTTGTTAAATACTGGCGCCATAAATAAATGACGAAAATACAAGAAAAAAGTACGCCTTTGCACCGCATGTCTGATTTTGACCGATTTTGGGCCACTTAGTGGGGCATGGCGTGATCCATCGACGGTCGGTGAACTGATTTTATTTTAATAAAAATGAAACGATTCTACATGATTTTTAAAGAGAAGTCTCACTTTATTTATGACTAATTTAAAAAACATTTTCGTAGTAAAAAATTTGAAATTTGAATTGAACACCCAACACTTTAAACAAAGTGTTTAAAACTTCAACCGGACGCACTACACCTCTGCTTCCGAATCAGATGGTGCTTGATAGCCATCCTTGGGGTCCCAAACTATGGGCTTCGGCATCCTCGCTGGCGCTTTACCTGCAATGGTAAGTTTTTCCAACTTGTCCTGCCAGACAACGCAGCGGCTTTTATGGAGTGCGGAACGATTTCTGTCCACACCCCACATGTGCTGTTTGGCCCCGTCCTTTGCCTTAAAGGTGCGCTTGCATTCCGGGCAAGCCCATATCTTATCCCTTGATGCAATGAAGGGGGGGAAATCGTCCACAACTTTAGCATTGCCTTGGCCGACAAAAACTAGTGGATTGGCAGGCATTACCGTCGCTTCCTCATCCTCGTCACCGCATTCCTCCTCTAGGATGTGGTGTGTGCCCAGAACCAATTCGGTATCTCCGACGGCTACTTTGGACCTGTAGTGTGTTCCCTCGGCATCCACGATAGGCACTTGGCCAAAGTACTCTCGGACGTGCCAATACCTAGGTGGTTCGACTTCCTCCTGAAACAAGAAGTGACATTTACATTACATAAATTGATGACAACTAAGTAAACACTGAATTTCAATGAGAACCGTTATGCTAGTTTCACCTGCTCATCTTCAACTGGATCAGCCTCCACCGCGGCCTTCTTTTTTCTAGTCCAGTTCTGACTCCTCTTCCTCCGTTTCCTCACTGGTCCTTTCTTTGCCCGAACAGTTTCTTCTGATGGATTCTCTGTTTCGGTTACAGACTCTACGTATTCCCCTGGATCAGTTGAAACCTCTTCCTCCTGCCCAGGCTCCGTTACCACTACTTCTTCCCGGACAGATTCCGTTGCAATAGGTTCCTGCTGTGCAGGTTCGGCTGGAACCTCCTCGTGCTGCACAACGTCTTCCTCCACTGTTTCCTTTGGCATGTTAACGTCTTTGTCCGGTTGTTGCACGCCGGGGGTTGTTGCTTCCCCAGAAGTACCTGGAACAGCGGCTGGTGCAGCGCCCTCTGGCCCCATACGCGCTTTCTCGGCCTCGCGCCTAGCCTTCGCCTTTGCCAAATTCTCCTTTACTTTAGCTTGCAAGTCCTGATACCTATTAGATGACTTGTCCGCCATTGCTGTTGTTTCTAATTCTTCCTATAATACCATGCAATACTAGTTAAAAAGCTACTACTGTGACTAGTTCTTCCTTCAGCAAGTGGAAAAGTAAATGAAAACTATCACTACAGTTGATGTTAGTACAATAGCAACAACTTCCTCCTATGCGTCCATACGTTTATTCCAAAATACTACCATAGACCCCCTCGTATACGGACAAAACATTTAGTCTGCAATTAATTGTTCACGCAACATGTGAAGGACAGCATCATCCAGTCAATATTTCGGTTAGGTGTTCCAAGACCCATAATGAACTTGTTGTAATGGCAATTGACCATTATTGTTAATATTTACAAGACCTTGAAACCATCCACATAGCGCAGCTAAACTGTTATCAATCGTTTCCATTTACATTCATTGCAAAAAATTAAATAGATTCATGTTAATACCTCAACACCTACCACCAACAAATCTTCTTCTGCGTCGTAATCGGAATCAGAAACGTCCTCATACAAACGAAACCATGACATTTATCGTGTTTGTACTCGTTTTGTGATTATTTGTCGCTGTTCTATTTTCCCCCCTCCCTTTCGCGCATGATCAGTAGCAGGTACACCATTAACAGGGGAGGGAAATTTAACAGCCAAGTATAGTAATTAAGTTAATAAGTGTTTGCTTTATTTCAAAAAATGCATTCAATTTTCAATTAAATTAATAATATGTTTATTGGCCTTTCCAATGCAGCTGGAATTCTACAGAATGACATCGAATTTCAATTATGCAAAGTATACCCTTGAACATGTCCAAGACTCACTCACAAACATTTTACAAATGATCTACTCTTCAATAACAAGAAAAAAACGATAAATTAGAAGTGAATAGCACTTAACGTAAAACGGGAATAATTATTACTTTAATTAATTTCGAATTTAAATGAAAAATTAAAACCCACATAACACAAACGTACCAATTGGTACGTTTGTGTTATGTGGGTTATGTGGGTTTATCTGGAAACTTTGTAACTTAAGTTACAAAGTTTCCAGATACAGTTCTGTTTTGTTGATTTCGTGGATTTGTTGTAGTTGGGCACTATTGCTTAACAAAACATAAAGACCAGAAGATAAAAAAAATTCTTCAACATTATTAAAAATAAAACCACTTCTATTCAGAATGGGTAGCATCTTTCCCAGTGGCAAAATAACGTAGCACTGGCACCGGTTTCTTTTCTGGCAACTCCTTCCGCCGTGCCAAACCCTGCAAAGAATCTAACCACTCAGCGCAGCGACTATCTCGGAGAGCAGTCCCGTCTTTATCTTTATTTCCCCAAATGTGCTTCTTTGCAATGGATTTCCTGGTGAAATTGGAATTGCATATAGGACATGCCCAAACCTTTTCTTTAGAAACTGTGGGCAAATCATCCACAAACGGTGCAGTCCCTTGCTGAACAAAATGGTCCTCGTCTTTAGGAAAAATCGTCAACTCGTCATCCGGCACTTCTGGGCCGCAATACGTTATCCGGACGCGTTCATTCGTTACGGTGAAGACCTTCTCCCGGATGGTTACTTTTGTTCGTGGTTCATTAACACCACTGGGAAGGGTCCACTTCACCGGCCCGTGATTCTCTTTTACCGACCACAGGACATTTGGCTCCAGAAGAACCTAAATACCAAAACATTTATCATTAATTTACGTACACGATTGGAAATTCAGCAATTACAAACATTGCTTAATGAATTATCTGACTGAATTGCTTACCTCCATTTTGGCGCGAATGGGTTGCAGTTCAGTACTACTGCTAGCTGCTGTTGTTTTTGCGGCTTCTCCTTTGCTAGTCTGCTGCTCCTCCGACACGTTCACTGGGGCAGACGTTGCTTGTGACTTAGGGTGTTTTGGTTGCCCCGTTCCTCTTTTCGCCTTAGGGTCTCTCCCTGCTTTCGGCTTGGGGTCTCCCGGCTTCCCTTTCCCTGCTTTCGGCTTAGGGACTGTGCCCTCCGCTCCTCCGGATTTCGACTTGGGGTGTCGGCGCTCCTCTCTCCCAGCTTTAGACTTTGGGTGTCGGCGCTCCTCTCTCCCTGCTTTCGACGAAGGGTGTTTTCGGTGCGCTAAGCCTTTTGACTTTGGATGTCTTTGCTCCTCTCCTCTCCCTGTTCGTTTCTTTTTTTTGGAAACAGGGTCGTTTTCTGGTGGCGGCCTTTTACTACCCTTACTCGGCTTACTCCCGCTAGTTGCTGGGGCAGACGTTCCTTGCGACTCAGGTTGTTTTTGCTTCTCTCTCTCTGTCCGCCCTTTCTTCTTGGGAACAGCGTCGTCTTCCTTACCCTTGCTCGGCTGGTTTCGTTTCGAGGACATCTGGAAAATTTAATTTGCTTTCATTATGACTGTGTCTGGTTTTCTCGAGCTTCGGTAACCGAACATGCAAAAGAAACGTTTTAATATGTTCAATCTACACGGATAACAATGCAGTACCTGCAGTCTAGCCAAGTGTTCTGAATAGTGATGGTAACCGTGTACAGTTACGTTGGTAATTAAAATGAATGTAACATGTATCAGCATTATTCACCATTACTTCAGCTCTGCATCTTAATCTCATCCAAAACACTTGCAAGCTAAAACGTTAACATCGTGAAATGAAGTACCAAGACTAATCTATTTTTTGCATATTCGTATACCAACACAAACTTTGAAAATGAAACAGTACATTAATTGTTTTCATGGCCATAAACAAAAGCCAACACAGACATACTTTTACAGACATTACACCTCAAACCATTACGTTTCCTGTTTTATCACGGAATATTTATATCAGGGAAGTTAAATAAATTCAGTAACTGTATCCGAACCATACAAATTTCCTAACAAAGTGTACGTTTTGGGATCATACCTTTCACAGATCCAAACATTAATCGAAAGACCAGCTGACGCAATGCAACCGTTGAGTTACAACAGTGAAATAACTGTGATGGCTATTCTTTTTCACTCCCTGATAAAACTGCGCATGCCCAGTCCACCTGTGTAAACTTGTCGTCCAATTTTGTCTGTGCTTCAATAAAACATCTGAATGACATAATAACAAATTAATAATGTGTGTTATGCAAAAGGGGAATAATCACTAACTTATAGACACACAGGAACGTTCTAATGTTGTTTTTGCTATTTGTTTTTAAAAAAATAAAAAATGTGGGGGAGATAAAGTAACAGCTAAGACAACTGTCCCCCCCTGGTGGTGTTGATTAGTTGCATTGAGTTCCTTTGTGCACTCATTGTTGCGTCTCACTGCATTCCTTGCTTTCAGCAGTCTGCATTGATAACCTGCACTGTATTTGTCCTGTTATTATACTTATCATGGACAAGTACAAGGCTTTGGCTGGAGCCATAACAGATTTGGTGAAGGAGCGATATCCAGGTGGAGATGAGGGATCCGACCTGCTGGCGGATGCCTTTGTGACAATGATCAGCGAGGTCATTGCTCATGCAGCTGAGCCTGTGGATAAGGTTGAATACCTTACTGGGATCTGCGACTCATTGCTTGCGGATAACGGAGGTGCAGGTGATGGTGAACCCCCCGCCAAAAAAGAAAAGGTGGAACTGCCAAAGGCTATGAAGTCACCATCGGTTGAGACGGTTTCATCAGTAGATGACCAAGAAGCAATGTTGCCATGGGCAACTATTACTGTTGACGACATCACTTGCACCCTGACGGAGACGGACAAGCTGGAAATTGAGAATGGGGTTGACTTGAGCGACAAGTCAGTGCTTGCAGCTTCCATCATGATGCAACGTAGCTTTCCTTTTGTAGATGGCTTGCAGGATCCCATCTTTTCTGGTGTTAATCCGCCACTATTTCAACCAGTGTTGCAAGACAGTTTCGTTCAACTGTGCCACGTCTCCGGAAACCACTGGAATGTGATGCGAGGGCAGAAAGGTCCGAAGTCCGTTGCGTTGGACGTGTACGATTCCATGCACACGTCTGTTAACAAGGACAACATCAGCATCGCAAGTAGTTTGACGCGTGGCTGGGATGCAGACTTGCCCTTTGCAGTGAAAATGCACATGCCATCGAGGCAAGCTAATGTGCATGATTGCGGCCTGCACGCCATCGCTAATGCGCTTTTACTGTGCATGGGGGAAGATCCGGATATGCATTACCTCTCTGCGAAGGACATGCGCCCTCACTTTATCCGCGAAATCTCTGCACAGAATGCAGATCGTCAGCACGTCTTCCAAATGTTCCCCAGCAAGCGCTTGAAGACAAGGAAATGGCCCGTCATTCCCAGCCGTAGAAAGCC
>JAQGBF010000180.1:0-10942 GCA_034698245.1 Schendyla nemorensis | reverse complement strand
TTTTATTAGTCATCTGCTAGTGTGCCTAAAGTACAAAATTAACAGATAATTAAGATCTTGCCAACTCCTATATTACCACCAGGCTTCAATTTAGTATTACTTAAAGAAAAAATAATAAAATCTAGGTCCCGTATCTTGCTGGTCTGTTTGTGTTTATTTAAAATCTTTTTAAAGGGATGACAATACTTTTCAACACATCGTGTATTTAAAAGTATTGCAGAGAAGCTACCTTTGGCTTTTGGCAAATGGTAACTTCTCTGCATGACAAAAAACCCTTTGACTTCACAGAGATATTCTTATTTCAAACCAGTTTCCACATCTATACAACCAAACCACGTGTTTTTCTGCGAGTTGTTTTTCTAGACAGTCTTCTGCGCCCTAAAATTAATTACAGCATTTATATAGGTATAATTACAGAACTTTGTGGTCCACATAATTTATAACCAGAAAACCGCGGCAATCAACTCTCACAAATACATATGTGGTTCAGGTTTATGAATTTAATCTACACAGCTAGTTGTAGTTAAAAACCACCTTAAAGTCGCACACCAATTTAAATTTTGCTTGAAAATATCTACTTAAATCAGCCTGCCTAGTAATTCTGAGCTGTGAGATTATCTTGACTGATTTGTGAGATTTTCTTTCCTGAGCTGAGCTGAGAGATTTTCTTGCCGATTATTCAAGAACTTGTGCGAGTATAGGGCATGATTAAGAACACAAAAAGATTCAATGCGAAAGTAGTATTCTAAAATATATTTCATTTATTTGCAGAATCTTTAGGCCCTGGACCAGCAGTTTACAGTTTACAAGGTGGATTAACAAGATATGGCTATGAATATTCTCCAGAATGGAGTTTTGGCAGACGTTTAAAATCAGTAAAAGGTACTACATAAATTGAAACTAAAAATTTTCACCTATATGTGTGTCAAGTATTTTGTTCTATACATTGAAAGCCCTCATACCCGGATATAGGACCCTTAGCGAGATATGAGAACTGCTGGGATATGAGGGCCTTATTATAATCTACTAGTTTTGTTTCCCAGGTATTAATATATGCTGGAGTCTGAGAACTTTCACTGCATTAAAGGTTTCGTGACGACTGTAATTTATAATTAAATTTTTCACACCTGTTTAGATTTCACAAACTCACCAAGTCCTGATACATACAATCCAATAACCGATTTCATGAGAACTGGCCACTATGCACCTGGGTTCACAATGTACGAGAGACTGAGCGAAAATCCAGGCGATGTCACTCCAGCTCCAAATTCGTACATCTTGCCTCCAACAATAGGCCTCAATTTAGTACTTTATCCTAGTCATCGGGGTTTTTCTCTGACTTCAAAACCAAAGCGCGGTGGATTTATGTACGATTTTGCTAAATCGCCTAGCCCAGCAACATATCCTATCAAGAGCACGAGGTTTTGGAAGAAGAGTGGTCCCGAATTTTCACTTGGACCCAGAATAGAACTTAGTAGCAAAAGTACTGGACCTGGACCTGCTCAATACAATGCTGCAGACGTCAAAGTGGATAAGCATAGATCGCCTGAATACTCATTTGGATGTCGCCATTCAGAATATATTAAACCAGTGATCTTCAAAATGGAGATTAATTAGTGTTTTAGGATTAAATAAATTTTCAAAACGAGCCAATATATAAGGAGTTTGTTAATTGGCATGTATTATCAATAGGTTTATTTCTGGTAAACCGGAAAAAGTTGTACAGCCGGTAGATTTTTAACTCTTTAATTTTTTTTTATATATTATTAATGAAAATTTTTAATTATTAGAAGAAAAGAATAAGCTAACCAACAGTAAATTTTCATATTGTATATTGCTCATAGTATAGTATACAATAATATATTTTTTTCTACATTATAAATAAAAATGATTTTATGAAGTTCTGAAGTACTATTGTATGCATTATATCTTAATTTCTGGTATCGAGAATCATTGAATCATCTTGTGCAATAAATTGTAAAAAAAAACTTGCTGTTAAGGATGATTATACAGGGTGAATAAACATCTGGTCTTTTTAAAATATAACAAATTATTTCTGCAATTTCTAGAAGAACTCTTCTTGTCAGAAGCAGTGGAAGGGGAAACGTTTTGACCATTGTCCAAAGTTACTGCGATGGTCTTCTTCTTGGCCATTGCTTGTCCATTTATCTTGGAAACCATTATAGATAAAGAAAAATTAGAATTGTAGTAAAGTTGTTTAGAGTGATCAAAATTTTCAGAAGAAATGGTTATAAGATATTTCAAGTAAATAAAACTAAACAGCTGTTCTGCAGTGAAACATCTTTAAATAATTAATGTAACCACTAATTTGTGCCTATTGGGCCATTCTAAAGGACGTTTTCTGCATCTATAATGGTTTCCACCAAGATAGTACGATCATTGACATCGGACGTTAAGTTTTCTCCCGCCAACTCCCCACCAGAAAAGTTCTCATTCTTGAAATGGCAGCAAAAGATTTGGAATAATAATAAAGAAATCCAAACTTATATTCACCCTGCATACACAATATACCAAAACTAAATTCAGTAAGCACTGAATATATGTAGAAAACAAGTATCAATTGCAAGACGGCCTTAGGATTATTTGCATTATTTTATTATCCAGTGATTTAAAAATAGCGATGAAGATTAGATCAGATCTTTGCAGTACACAGATTACATTTTACTTCGTGATTAAACATGTGATTGTGACGAACGGTGCAATCAGAAGTAAATAAACAAAGCAAATTTACTTCTGGTACAAGAATAGACTTGTTTGCAAGTCATATTTACGTATGTTAAAGCAGCTTAGTTGCAATGCAACATATTGCAAAGTTCTCAAGCAAGACTTGGTTTGTATCGGTTTGACCTCATATATTCTTGGAACCACCTGACACTGCACCTGTATGGTGAAAGGAAATAATGAAGTTGGCCGCCCAGCATTGGCTTTCTTCAATCACTTTATCAATCACCAGATGATTCATCTATTGCCTATGTTAGACTTTTTACTGTTTTCTACGCCAACCAAGTTTGCTGGAAATTATACCCAGTGGTTTTCCATCTCTCTAAATACTTCTAAATACACTTTAAATGAATAACAACAGGAGTTCATTAACAGGAGTATGCAAGTCCCATAATAGGTCAGTGACAAACTGATTTTGTGTTTACGCCATCTGGTCAGCAACATGTGAACTAAAAACGTGACTGCTGCAATCCAGGTGGCAAATCCTGAACTACAGAAAAAAATATTACAGCTCCAGCTATTGACTAAATTTAACAAATTTGTGTCTCCAGCTGGTGTCAAGATCCAGTTACAGAAGAAATCCATTGTTTCAGTTAATGGATGCATTTGTCAACAGCTGCTAGGCCTGTGCTGTCAAAATAAACCAATTGAATTCTATCCAATTCATGAGGTAAGTGAAGTGAAAAGTGAAGAATTGAGAGATCTTTTGGATTGAAAGAATTCTAATTGGTTATTGGATTGAAGTGTGTACTATGCTTGGGCAAAAGTAATAAAGTTTATTATTATTTTATTTGAAAAAATGGTGACATTTGGCCTGTAAATGAATTTTTTATACCTGAAATGTGAATGATGCTAGAAAAGCCTCTCTGTAATACAGCATCAGGAGGTTACAAGTTAAATTACAAGTACATCTTAATTGTCTTGTAGGAAGATCTTTTGATCTTATTGCAATTGAGGTGCACCATTAAATTCTGCAATAACTTTATGGTAGGAGAGATCCAAATGTCAAAGTTAACTTGGAAAAGAATTATTTTTTTCAGAGCTTAAAAATCTCTTCTCATCATAAACACTGTACCTTAGCTCCTTGTAAGTGCATGAAGGATTAAAACCGAAAAACATTGTGTTATTGAGAAATTACTGACTATAACAGTAAAAATTTTTAGGTCCAGTCAAAAACATATGAAAAACTCTTGTGTGAAAAAATGTGGAAAATTCGTAGAATACAACTCTATTTGAAACGAATTTCTAAAACTTCTTGAATAACAAGTTTTGAATAAGAAGTCTTGACTATTGAATCGTAACAACTTAATCTGGCTCTAGACAGCACAGGTCTTTGTTAAGTTTACAGGGTGTCTACATTAATATTCCTAAAATGTCAAATGAAATGCTCTTTGGCGTTTTTTTTTGTGCTAAACTGCAATACTGAAGTATATATGCATATATTCCTCAATAAAAGCTTAATCATTATTGGAAGCAATTTCTCTGCATTTGCATTAACAAAAAAATCAATGACTTGTTGCAATACCTTTCAATATTTAAAGTTAATTAAAATTGTTAGGATTCTTATCAATTACTCAGCCAACAAAACATTTTCAAGTTAATAGAGTTGAAATATTCATTTTAACTTATACATATTAAGAGCTCCTTAACTTATTTTATTTCTTGTAACCTGCTCAAATAAAGAGGGCAACATTTTACAAATACCTAAAGAACTAAAATTTCGAGTCCTATCAAGCAAATGGTCCAGATTTCAGTGTCCTCCACAGATGGGGTCAACCTGTAAGTTCTAATTTCCTCAACAATGGTAATCAAGCTTTATTTTCCTCAACAATGGTATAAAATCAAGCTTCATATTTTCCTCAATAGTTGGCTCCACAAACCAGACCCCTTAAACACAAAATCAGTTTGTCACTGACCTATTATGGGACATGCATACTCCTGTTAATGAACTCCTGGTCTCGGTTAAACTATTCCCTGTAGAATTCAACTCCAAAAAGGGAAAAATTTGTTTTTTGGGGTGAGGGGTGTAGATATCAAGAGTTGACAGAGGCTGTCTTTTGAGCACCTTATGCACATCACCACAAAATTCCATTTTGTTGTTGTTGTTGACACTGGCTGTCAAAAAACATTCGTTACATTCGTTCTTTTTCCTCAAATGTAAGAATATGCCTGAAGGAAAATATTCTGTCAGGTTTACGGATTTTTTACTGGTTTTTAGGCTTTTTGCGCATGCGCAAAAAACCTATAGTGGAGCCAATTTGGGTGTGGCTCATTTCCGGTTCCTCGCACAGGAGCTCCAACTCTGGGGAAAGTGTGGAACTGCCCGTCTATGGTCTTAAGGGTTTTCCCAGTCGGCAGCATGTTTGGGAGTCAAACCAATGGTTGGATCATGTTTCAGTGTATTTTTCGAATAGATTTGTTGGTAAGTTTGGTTTGGGAGGCGAGTTTGCAATGCGAACTGATTGTTTTCTCTATGCAGTGTTTTTTTTCTCCTCCAGATGTCATCGCTTGTGATGAGTAATGGCGAGCGATTGTTGTTTGCACATTTTGCATTTCATTGATTTCAGTCTCCTGCTTTTATTCAATGGATCAGCTTAGGAAAATGCTTATTGTAGCAAGAAAGGATGGCTAGGAAACTCAAGGACATGTAGGTAAAAGGTTAAAAAACGAATATTGTGGGCGTAGATTTATGTTAATGTTTTGAATATTTCAGACCCAGATTAAACTCTCACATTTGTTAATATAATGTTCTGGATCGAATGGACATATCCAGCTGAGACATGTGCAGCAATACAGGAAGTTGGTACTTGTAAAGGTAATGTAAATAAATAAACTCGGCTAAATTATGTAATTTAAATATTAACGAGCCTTGTGTCATTTTCAGTGAAAGTTGCTGAAGCCACAATTTGTGCTAAACTGCCTAGATGATATTCGGTAACACAGGTATGGAATATTACTTTCGGTATACCGTATAATCGAAAGTAAGTTGTCATAGACTAGAAAGGTTTACATGGTGGCGAAAATACCATACTTATGCAGCATTAATTAATGTTGAAAAATACTGCATGAACATGGTATTTTAAACTTCTTCACTCTCATTTCACAAAACTACTACTGTACTTTAAAATAAAATAAAAATCGAAATGGCGAAATTATTCCCTTTATGCAGGATGAAATAATAAAACATTAAACGTTAATTAATAATTAAAAAACTAGTTTATTGTATTTTAGAAGTTAAGCATTCAATTTAATAAAACATTAGAAATTGGAAAAAAAACCAAAGAATTGCGCAGGAAACTAATTTTTAAAAAAGAGAGTACCACAATTTCCCAAAAGCCCCAAAAAACAAAATGCAAAAAGCCACTAAAGGGGTCCCCCAAGGGCCCCTTTCCTTGATTTTTTATATTGTGTGGCTTAAAATTTATTTTGGAAAATTTTTAGCGCAAAGTATAAAAAGAAATTGTAATGTTATGTTAGTAAAGTTCAATTTCCGAAAACATCTATTATACTATTGGGTCCCCTCTTGTTGAGAAATCGGGCAAAGCACTTTTAACATTCAGATTTGGTATATGCTATAAAGGATTTAACGTCTACCCAGCTCATAGCTTCTCAATGTTCAAACATAACGCCAGAGTTTGTACCCTTCAGAAATAGTCCAAATTGACAGATTTTAATGCACTATTGCACGAAGTGGCATATTTAATTCTTCTTCAACATCATGGCACTTTTAGCACTTATCATCAAAAGCAGAAATGCCAACCATCTATATTTGGGTCGAATTCAAGTACATTTGTGTTCAGGGACAAATGTGCTAATCACAAGTGCTGTTGGGATTGTGGACGAAATTATTTATCATAACCATCCTATCCAATACAATTCTTTATTTTATAGTCTGGGAAATTAGTGACTTTGACAATCCAAACTAACACCAGTAGTTTTCGATATGTGAGGCTAGTGAGATAATCAGTAAAACAGATGCGCAAGTGCTTTCTTATCAGAGAACAATCAGGGTTTTTCTCAAAATTAAATCTTTACCTAACTGTTTCTATTTAAATCATAAACAATATTCGTACACCTGCAAGCATAAAAAACTTAACATTGGTTTAGTATCATGTCTGTAGGCTTTCTTTCCAGCGTCTTGTAATATCTAGTCCCTTGTACTCCTGGCATGATCGATCCATGACATTTTAAGAATAGTTAGATTGAACAGTTGTTTTTTTTTATTCATAGATTGATCATGCCAGGAATACGAGGGAATAAGACACTAGAAAGAAAACCTGGTGGACACAATACTGAACTAACGTTAAGTTTTTGAAGCTCGCGGGTGTACATTTCTTTATATGCGCGTTTATCAGTAGTCCAGCACTGAATACCGTACATCACGCATTTAGATTAGGGTTCCTACCGAGACGAGAAAAGTCTCGGTCTCGTCTCGAAATTTCGAGATGAGACGAGATCGAGACAGATGAATCGAATTTCGAGACGAGAGGAAAGTGCAAATTCTTTATCCGAGACGAGATCGAGATTCGTTTTTCACCGAGAATCTCGTCTCGTCTCGGGAAAAAAGGGCCAAAAAGTCGAGAAATCTCGATTCTCGTCTCGTCTCGGCTATAGTTTCCGAGTCGAGACGAGAATCGAAAATAGAAGAAGGAAACCGAGACGAGATTCAATACAAGCTAAGGACGTCGAGACGAGAATCGAGATCGCTCTGATCTCGATCGTCTCGTCTCGATAGGAACCCTAATTTAGATAGCAATTAAGGTTATAGAGTCAGTGGCAATCAACTTAAATGCAGTATGGCCAACCGCATAATAACACGTGAAATAAAGGAAACGTCAATAAAACAATTTCAAATCGCAAGTTAAATTCATAAAAAATTGCAATCCAAAATAAATATACACAGCCCATCTATATAAGCCACACATTAAGCGAACCACACGAAACAAGCAAACGAAACTGCAAATAAACTGAAAGCAACAGACAGCATCGAAAACGTTTGCGGCATAGAAAACAAATGCGCAAATTATGTTAAAGGATCTTTTCTGGCGCTCGTATATCATAAACGGGAGGTGGGAGTGCGAGACTAGTGAATTAATATGTTTGCTGTTGAAATTGCCCCTCCAAATTAACCTCGGCTGATCCCCACTAGATTACCACGCAGTTACACGTCTGCTTTGCAGAGTGATGTACGACAAAAACGAAATTAAGATTAAGTCACCTTGATAATGCGAACCATAAATTTTTTTCGGCTCGTAAATTTTTATGTCGCCGCCCAACGAGATTTCCGTTGCGCGATGTTTTTCTTTTTCTTTTTCTTTTGTTTTTTATTTTGGGGTTTGGGGTTTGCGTATATATGGGTGAAGGTGTTTTGGGTTTAAAAAGAAGGGGTGGAATGTATTTGTCATACAATAAATCACTTCAATTTCGTGCAATTGAACTCGTTGGAGAGAGAAATAAGGAGTTGTAAGTTGCTGTGGAGTGGAGAGAGAAAATCCTTTTCTTTTTTTTACCGACTTTGCTTTGCCATTTTGATAATTGCCTTGCGTAGATTGGGAATCGCTCGCCAGAGGTCGTAAAATATGGGACGTGCAATGGAGATTTAGTTGGGGTTAATATAATGAAGGGAATGGGATTCCATGTTCTCATGCCTCACTACTAGTATTTTTTAATTCCCATGCAGAGTAAATACTAAGATTCTGGGCAAATGGCAATTTCGAGATTTATGGCACCTATGATGTTCGAACTTAAAAAAATTGTAATGCATATAGCATAAATGTCAGGATAAATGTTACATAGCAAAGATTTAGCAGCAAAATGTACTATTTACCTTAGCATAGGTTAAAGAAATATTAAACCCTACGATTCACATTATAAAGTACATTTATCATGACATCTATCCCTAATTACTCAGTTTCTTTAAAAAATAATTACAAAAAAGTTTCTACGAATTGATAAAAATGCAGATGAAATATTAGCTTTGTAAGGCTATGTCACATCATTGTTAGAACCAGGTAACTGGTGTCATAAGTGCTCTAACCAGGGAAGTGACGTCATAAACATTAGGAAAATAACAACAATGATACAAAATCTCATTTTCTTCTCATCTCTCAGGAGATATAAATACACGAAAAATCAACTTCGAATTTGCACAGTAAATTACTGGCTTGTATATTATGGTTAAAATTTTAGAAATGATAACTTCAGATCACACACTATTAGTAGAATAAACACTGGGTCCTATTGTCCTATATAAGTAAACCATGCATTACTTTAATTTGTTACTGTATTGGCTTTTAAGTTATAGCAAGCCATTTATTTAATTGCCATTAATCATACTTAAAATGTAATTAATTTCAAAAAGCTGCATTGATTTACGGTTTTTTAATAGTTTTTGCTTGTTTATAAGGGCCAAACTAAGCCGAGCCTAATTGATATAGAGGTCACGTTAAAGCTAAACGCCTCGCACCCCATAAAAAAAACTGAGATTTCTCCCTTGCCTCCCACTATTTTGCCATCCCCTCTCTTCAATGAAGAGATCACTTTAATATTTCATTAGATTTGAGCCTATCGCTAAACTCGGAATGAAACAGCAAAATTTTACCCTCTTTTCACCCACTACATACACTTCCCACATAATAGCAACTCCGTGTGCCCTTTATGATGGTAATGATCATTTCCACATTAACCGAGGTAATTAGATATTGAAAATAAAATCACCAAATCCCCCTTCTTATATTTGCAAATGCTTTGTCAGCATTTATGTGGATAGATAACAAGAGTATGCAAAGCTACTACATGTCTAAGGGTAAATTTTAGTTCACATTATAAACAGCAGTGGCGCCGCAGTAGATATCCATTGCTAATGCTGGTTAGGCATGATTGGCTGATGCTGATTGGCCAATACGAACATTGGTACATCACAGAATGCCAACCGTTCAATCTGGCGAACATATTACAAAATAAAATTTTAGCAATGAAAAATTCTAGTTTCAAAATCACGAGATTGCTTTTACGAGAAATAATTATTCCAGGTTTTTTAAATTTTGACAATGTTGAAAATAAACTTTATTTTAGAAATGTGCTAATATTGGTTATTTTTTAAATTAATATTTATTCTGAGACTACAGTCAACAAACTGAACCAAAATTGTAGCATTTTGTGATATTTTCAAACTAAATTTACGGCCAAAAGTGTCAAGTTCAATAAAACCTGGAATATCTTTTCTCGTAAAAAGCAATCTGGTACTTTTGCTACCAGAGTTTTCACAGTGCCTGCTCATTTTATTCATCCAGTCAGCAGCCTTGATTATCCTTTATAATAACTGAAATGTTTTTTTGATGTGTCAAAAGAATTTTTTGGAGCAGTGGGAGGGTAGAAGAATCATCATTTGTGATCCAGAAGAGAAAATTACAGAAATGTAAGGTTTGGTTTGAAAGAATAAAAGGTACAGAGGGGAGCAAAAACAAGGTTCCTTTGACTTGCCATTGGCGCGATTGATAAATGATTTTTCGGGGTTGGGTCAGCTGCTCGCCTGCCACGCCACCCATCGGTGACGCAGCTGTGGAAAAATCGAAGCAGAAACAAAAGGCTAACGCAGAACACTCGCAAGAAGAGTGCAGGTCGCTAATGGAGGTCTGGGGGTAAATGTGTGTCGGCCATTGCAATTGGTGGGCTGCTCCACTCAACACGCCAATTCAGAGGGGGTTGCTTAGTGAAGGGAAGGGAAGGGGGTGTGACGGAAAAGAAAATGGGGGGAGAAGGAAGTATGCAGCCCTAAACATTGTTGACATTTAAGTACGATCCAAGTTAAAAGAATAGAATTCTTTCCGGTGTAAACTTTTGGAAGGTGATGTTCCTGCTTAAGCCCTGCAGGAATATGATGACATAAACTAAATTGGAAGCAAGACTTCTTATTGGCCAGCAACATTAAATAGGTAATATGTACAGCAAGCTTAATCGGCAGGCCTATGTTGCCTTTAGCTATTAATAAGTCGTAGATATATATAACGGAATATATAACTATAGATATAAAGTATCCAAGCAACAACAACAATAACAACAACATAATTGAGTTTAACGTCGCAGGTGACAACTATGGTCATAGGCGACAACACAAAGTTTCAAAAACACAATATTCCATTTCCATACACCCACATTAACAAAGCTGTGCCACTTTAACATTTTTCCAAACACGGAAAAA